>JAOBYE010399977.1:0-44498 GCA_025403585.1 Parazoanthus swiftii
CCTCGACACCGTGACGAGGCTTGGAGGGCAATAACAAAGGATTTGTTCCACATGGCTAATTCGTGAGATAAGTCTATCCTTTTTGAAAGACATTTTAAAGAGGAAAAAGAATTTGTAGTTGTTGGTTGCTAGGCACTCAAAATAATCTATAGATCGCAGACTGGGTGAATACCGGACACAGATGCTTCGGGTAAAGCAAGGTGAAGTATTATTTATTATTCGCCTATCGATGTAAATAAATTATACCATTACCTTAACTTCAAGTCGGCCTTTTCTGGATCGTCAATTTCTTTGAAGAAAAGGTTGGCGTGTTTGGACCAAGCGCCAAAAGCGTCTTTTATAATCCTCGATTGTTCATAGTCGTACAGGTCGTATCCAGGTTGCAGATAATACGTCAATAGCCGCTTACTGCCCCAAGTGGCTTGAGTCGAAAACCGTTTGCGGCGACTGTTATCTTGTAAATCGGGGATACCACAGCGCGGTTTCGCCATTTCCTTCAAAGTCTCGTCATCCAGTATGCCAGTCACAGGAAGGCTGAAGAATCTTTGAAAAGATTTGATGGCTTCCCTCACATCGGCTTCACTTGAACGAGATGTCCCGAGATATTGGTACTTGTACAGATATTCCTTGAGAGAAGATGTTTTAAAAACAGTTGCGTATCAGCTTAGCTTTCGAGACTGTCGTTTGAATTGGTTGAAAAGAAATGACAGCGGTTCTGTCCGTACGGCAAGTTATGGATCCTATCTTTTTTGGGCCACAAAAGAAAGGAAAAAACTCGGTCCATAACTTGCCGTACGGACCTCGCACTCGGCTAATAAGATGTTTATTATATGGCTTTGTTGATCATTTGAAGTAAGTGAGGCTGTAAATGACAGCCGCTCCAGAACTAGAGGTCCGTGTGGCTACTTACGGATCTGAAATTGACCAATCACTGCACGCGAAATCAGTCAGCCATATAATAACATGTGTTATTTAACACATACCAAACTCATGAACAGTGCTTTTCGCTTGTTCTGATTGGCTACTCAAGCTCGGAACATTCTACTTCAGTATATACAGTTTCAGCAATTATCACTTTTCATACACTCTGATTGGCCACTGTAACTACCTATTCACTGGTTTAGAATATACTAGCGCAATCAAGCTGGGTGAAAACATTATGCTACCCACCTAAACTTTGGAGATTATATGCTTAAACATTTGAAAAGCTGTTCAAGGCACTTGTCTGATGATCGTGAAAGCATGAAACTAGAGTTGCGACCCCTATTTAGAACAAAACTTTTGAAACTTTTTAACGCTTCTTAACTTTTAGAATATAATTGTTGTGCATTTCATGGTAGTTCCGAATTTGTAGCATGATGAATGAAGTTCGATAACCAAAAACGTTTTAAAATAGATAGAAGCTGTCGATTTAATATTTAAGACTTTAACTCCAGTAGAAATGAAATACTGAACTAAAGTCGAAGCGCCAGAAGTACGATGTTTTACTTTCCGCTCTCATTCGGAAGTTACAGGCAAAGAAAAGAAAAAGCTAAAAAGATGGGGAGATGTGAAGCCTGTGATACCTATAATACACAAGCGGAAAAGACCCTAACAAAGTGCAAAGTTGAAAAGGCAGGAGAGTTTCTAATTACAGGTGCCAAGTTTTTCGGCCTCGGGCAGACAAGAGTTAAGTATTTGTCTGTCGGTAGAACAAGAAACTCGCTGCAGCCCTCATTTCTATGCATCTTGAAACTACCTTTGTGCCTTACAGGAACTGTTGCACTAAAAACAACCCTTTAACTGCTTCGAGGAATAACAATTTTGCCACTGTCATTGCACGAAAGCCGCTGTGTTATTGTAGCTGAAACTATTTACTTTATTGAGATTTTTATAGAAATAAATAAATATACCAACCAGTGCTTTTTGCTTGTCTGGGCGAGACGCTCCCGTGGTTAGGCCAAGCCAGCAGAAAACGAGAACAACTTGAAACATTGTGAGAAAGCAATGGAAAGTAAAAGAACAAAAATAAGGCAAGAGAAGCTCAATGAAAATATGACGAGGCGTGTTGTACCAGCTTTGTCTCCCAATCCAGGTGTTCTGCCAGACACAGTTGTTGATCTGTAAATGTTTGATTCTTTTATAGCAAATGGAAAAACATGTTTATCACGTGATATTGCTTCATTCAACCTGCTTCAACATGAGCTGGCCTCCTCCGTGAACCTTTTTGTCTGTTGCGTGTGTTTAGCTGGCCCGGCCAAAATACACGACGTGCATGGGACTATATTAATAAAGTTATTTGATTTGTGTCAACCCAGTATTTATTTGATTTATATCAACCCTGGAAAAATAGCTTAGTTTTAACTATACGGACACTGCCTGGGGAGATCTATCCATCGGTTGCAGTAAGAACCTGCGGCAAAACCGAGCTGCCTGCGTCATTCTCAGGCGGGATTCGTCTAGAGACACTTTTGACATTCTAAAATGGACCGACATGGAGAAAAACCGTAAAAAGGGTTATTGTTTTTAGGTGTTTATATGATCTAATTCCGCAGTACTTCAGTTATTGTTGTGCTAGAAATACCTGTTTTCATACTCATAGTACAAGAAAAAATCTGTCCTCTAGACTACCTAAGCCAAAACTAAGTCTTGGAAAGCATTTTGATTTTCTTGGTTAGTACCTTTTAACACACGTCCTGTATATACTAAATACACAACATCGCTTTCTTCTTTGAATAGCCTTGTAAAAAATCATTTTAAAGATGTTATTATAAGCTGTTTTAGTGGTCGCAGTTTGGGTAGTGTGATTAGCTTAGAAATTTTTAAAGTTACATTTATATGCTTGTTGATAGTGGTTTGTAGATCCAGGGCGCCTTTGGGCACCAGTCTTCAACTGAATGGGCAACCTTGTCAAAGTAATGTTTCATTACATTACATAAGCACTGTTAGTAAAACCTTACCGGCTCACATACCACATGAAAATACGAGATACTAAAATTTGACGAAAGGTCTCCCTTAGTGTGAACCCTAGTCTTATTTCTAGTAATAAGGATTTGGTAACAATCTGGGAAGTGTCGGATATAACCAGAGAAGAGGCTTGAAACTGAAAGACAAACTTCAAAGCATAAAATAATGCAAAGGGCACATATGCCCTTAGGAGGGTGTGTAGGTGGGGCAGTTACAGCGCAAAACGGCAAACGCTGTTTTGCAATAATTTACTTGCGCATTTTTAAGATTTTGTATGTCTTTAGTTTTGCTACCATGGTATCTGACAATACGCAAATATATACAACAACTGAAAAAAAAAATTGAGGAAACTTTTCTTTTTTCTGCTGATCAAAAGTTTGCCTGTCTTAAAGCAAAAGGTTCTATGTCTCCATCTTCTATGCTTATTTTGAGCGAAAGTTGAGCTTGTCTACCAAGTTTGAAATTTAACAAGCCATGGATGTCCGTATACTCTGCTCTGTCTGTTACTGTACCAAATCAAATAAGAAAGAATCTGACAATCATTGAGTTAACTTTTAAAATTTTTACGGTATCTTTTAGTTTTCTTGTATAATTCAGATAGAGAAAGAGTCTTACAACACATTTTTAGTGGACATCAGAAAATGTTAACTCTACCTTACCGGGGGAGGGGGCAGAAAGTCAGTGGTCGCGCTGATTCTAAACATCAAGAACTTTCTTGATACTCGCTCAGTAACCACAAATTTGGTGACTTTCCGGGAAAGTTAGGAATCAACGAACCCCGTCCCCCCTTCCTTAATCACACATGTTTGGCCAAAAGGCTTGACTGTTTAAGGGTTAAGGTTATGTAGTAGAAGGAGGCAGTAATTTTATTATTATTTTGCTGCCTTTTATTTCGACAAAGTGTAATTTCTTTTAATCCGCTGCATCAACTTTTTCTTTGCCGTATTCAATTTCTTATTCTTTGCCTTTAACCTTCTCTCTCTCTCATTGAACAAACAAATTAAATATATAAGTAAATAAATAAATGAATAAATAAATAAATAAATAAATAAATAAATAAATAAGTAATTAAATAAATAAGTGAATGAATGAGTGACTGAATGAATGACGTATGAATAAATAAAACAATGTATCATTGAACAATTGAATTAATAATAAACAAAGAATACCTAGTATATATGTATATATATATAAATTCGAACAACACCGCTTTTCTGAAAAGCAGTTTTACTGACTGTGAACGCACCGTGCCTAAATAAAGTTTCATTCACTGTTTCATTCACCAGTGCTTTAGAATAAAGTTATAAATTAGTCCCATTACCTAGTTTTGAGGCCCTCCACCAGGCTAGAAATGAAGCCGGAGGAGGGCGGGGAGATTTTGAGCAGTACTACCTAACATGAGCTATATAGGTATGCGCGGTGCGGTATGCCGTTTTGTCTGAAAATGAGCATAGATTTCGAACTTTTGGTCTTAAACCGGGTTTAAATTATCGATATTTTATTCTGAAATCGGGTATCGTGGATGCAAAACCGATGAGACGTACCTTTATATGTATATATGACAAACGTTTTGCAGGCCCGAAACGCGTTTCAGTTTTAGTGACAGGTCTGAAGTTAGGTAGGAAATTCGTATAATTTGGTCTGAAAACAGAGTGCGTTGCACACTCCCACCAAAATGATCGAGCAGTACCAGCCCGGTAAGTGTTCCCAACTTGCCTTTTGTCATGAAACAACCAAACAAATACTTGTGAAACTTGTTCTTGTAGAAGTAAACTTTTTCACTATCAACAGATATGTGTCAATAATTATTTTCTAATATTGAAAAAAGTTAACTAATTTGAGAAAGGAAGAACCGGTCATTCTTTCCAATCTCTTTAAGACGAAATGAAAAATTGTCCCAGCTCATTAAAGTGAAATACATGGAGACAAGTAATAAGAATTTAGCAACTCGTCATTTAACACGTTTGGGAGTAAAAGGTTTAAATTATAACACACAGCCAGTGTTTTAACATTTCAAGTCGAAAATAACGAAAAATTGTATCTTACTTGTTTAGAAACACAACAGTATATACTTTCTTTTTTGGGAATAAATTATTTTACATTCACAACTGTTTTCACAACAAACAATTTCAGCTAAGTTCACATACATTTTAATTTTGACTTATTCAGTTTCTCAAGTCAGTTTCACAATCAAACCTTTCTACCAGTCTTCACAACATAATCAGACGTTTCAGACCTAACAACAAAATCATTTCCAATCATACTTAAGAGCAGTTGGAATTCTCGACACCCACACTTACAAGGGTATTAAAGAAGCAATAAAGACTTGTGGCCTTCGAAAACGAAAAAAGCAGAAATAGAGGTCAAATCTCGACTTGATGGCTATTGGTCCGAGTTACAACTATTGCATGTTTTAGGACAGCTAATTTTAACAAGAGGATGCCCGCAAAAGTTTCCCAAGAAGCCACAAAGCAAGCTGTTGTCTTGACAGTCTGTGGAAAGAACATATTATTGAGAAAGGGTTAGCTACTAGATAATTAGGTTGAGAAATTTATACAACAAAAAAAGGCTGTTAGTTTTGTGTTCGATAAATTAACAAGAAGTTTATTTACTTTTTTAAATTTTTTTTTGGTGATGGTGGTGGGGGCGCGGAGGGAGGGAGAAGCAATTGACTCTTGACCCTCTAATTAATTCAGTTAAAAAGGTCAAAATAAACGCTATAAGTTTGAATTGTCAAACATTTCGTGATTTTAACCGTTATTTAAATCAACATAGTAAGGTTAAGAATAACTGAATTTTCTTAAACCAGGAACTGCTTCTTTTTCAAACCCAACGTACGTCAAAACGTAATAACAAACTAATCCAGCTGGATTATTCCCTGATCGCTATGGTAAGAACAAAAGAGGGCTGCTAGTGGGGAAAGGGGCTTATAAATGGAATATTTGTTTTAGTCACGAGATGGATTTTTAATTATAACTAAAAAGAGGATTGTTATTGAGTTGTTACGGTATTAAGTGAACTAAAAACCTTTGGAATAGTATCTCTGAACTTTGATAATTTTATTTTGCAATAATTCCTTGTACATCTATAAACATCTTTAGCTATGTTGAATGGGGAAAATAAGTGAAAGCTTGCTCTTCTGCTCCTTCACTCATACCCTAATGCACCGTGGAGGGAGGAGGTTGGCTGGTGGGGCTTTAGCCCTCGCCCCTTCCCCGTTCGTGAGAGAGCTAGGACATTGCCAACAAATTATTGACTAAAAATGACAAACGAAAACGTGTTTCGTGGTTTTTGACGCATGTCCAGTGGTTTCAGAAAATCTAAGTTTGGAAATTTTTAGTGGAGCATCCAAATAGATAACTCAGGTCCTACGATGCTGGTTTTTGCACCTCCACTTTCAAAAATTTGTTGCTTTTCCCCTTGTAATTGCTACAGGTAAAACCAAGCTACATTTAATTATAGCAAACTGAAGGGTAGGGTTGGAGATAATTTTTAGGTAGAAAAGTTTTTTTTGTAGTTGTAGAGAAAAGTTTAATACCTAGGCAAGGTTTCAATCCACATTTACGAGTTTCAATGGAGATTCCTTGGCAAAACTTGCTGCGATCTTGAGGGCGGACCTTGGTACAGGATCGTGTTCGTGACTGTGTACCACCCCCACAGGATTTGGTGCAGTCACTATAAACTCCCCAGCTACTCCAGACGCCATCTTTTGTATCTGACATGATTTTTAATAATTTATATTTGATTTCTTTATAAAGCTGTTTTGTAGCGCTTTTGTGAAGTAATAGTTTTAATCAAACAATGCCGTAGCATTGAATATCGTTATCTGCATAAAATTTCAAAGTTGAAATATACTTTACTGATATAACACTAATAACAATGATTTTAATAATAATGATTGTAATAATAATAATAATAATAATAAAATAATAATAATAATAATAACAATACGAACGACAGCGACATCCACACACGACAACAACAACAATAACGAATATAATAGTAAAAAAAATAATAATAAAAACAATAGTAATAAATAATAATAAAAATAAAAAGCTAATAAATATAGATATTGGTCTATTGACCCTGAGTATAAGGAAACAATAAACTTTGTTCAACACTTTATATTAAATGGTCGTGAGCTATCTATCTTTTCGTTTATATACGTACTAGGTGCTATTACTTTGAGGTATTACGTTTTATTTGTCATATAGTTTTAGAACATATAGATTTATTCTACCACTTGTAAATTGATACGCCATTCAGCCAAGTTTTGCTATGTAAAAATATTTTAGTAAAGCCGTTTTATTCGATTAAGCTATTGTGTTGTGGGAAGGAAACTTACCAATATAAGTAGAGTGAGTTTAGTACAAAATATTGCCAAACCAGTGAGTGACTTAATCAGAAATTCCAAAGTCTTTGTAAATTGGGAGGAATAGGAAACTTTGTTTTATTTTTTTTTCAGTGTTTCGTACAGGACCACATCAGCATTCATGACAGCCTCTAATGTATCATATTATTGCCTTTAAGTGAAAAATTATTATTACTATTATTATTATAATTATTATAAGCGCATTAAAGAGCTATCCTGGGTAGGCACGCTATCTTTAACTTGGCAACCTCGTGTAATTCCAGCCGGTCTCTTTATCAGTAATGCCGCATACCTGGACAATCGAAGTTTGCACAGGAGCGAGTTACAACCGAGACTCCTTGACAAACTTTCCCACCATACTGGGGGTAGGGCTTGTTACACCAGCGCCTTCGTAACTGTGTGCCACCTCCACAGGATCTGCTGCAACGACTGTAGGCACTCCAGTTGCTCCAAGCGCCATCAACTTAGTTTATAAACAAAGATTGTAACAGGAATGTTAATTATCTTTGTCAAAACATCAAAGGTAGAGATACCTGCCGCAGAGTTCAGCATATATTACATTATATTCTATTAAATATTATATCATTACTTTCGCCACAAAAACAGCAATAACAACAGCAGTGACAACATTTTTAAGAACAACAACTACAAAACACTAACAATATCAAAACTAAAGTTAATACTAAAAACGATAAGGATAGGGTTAATGATAATGATAATGACAACGATAATCTAATCTAATCTAATCTAATCTAATCTAATCTAATCTAATCTAATCTAATCTAATCTAATCTAATCTAATCTAATCTTATCTAATCTAATCTAATCTTATCTAACCTAATCTCTCCCAATCCGATCCAATCCACTCCAGCACAACCTAAACTAAACTAAACTAAGCTAATCTAATCTAATCTAACCTAATTAAGTTTAAAACTAAACAAATCAGACAAAAAAAAGCAAAACAAACAACTCAAACCAAACCAAGGCAAATTAGAGAAGACCAAACCGAACCGAATCGAATCGAATAGAATAAAAATTAAATAAAATAAAATAAAATAAAACAAAATAAAAATAAAGTAAAAAGGAAAAATTAAACAAATGAAACGAAAAGTAACGAAACGAAACTTTAAAATGATATAGATTAACCCTGAAAACATTAAACTTGGAGTTTACTTAACCCTTGGCCAGTACCAAAATTGCTTTAGCACTTGTAACTATACAACCTGTTTCAATCGTCCCTGAAACTAAGACACCGGTATTAAATTGAGGCAAAATATGATCACACAAAAGCTTGGCCAGGAATCGAATCCGGGTTCCAGTACTTTCTGGTAAGTAAGCTGAGATCGTATAGGCTGAGCTAGCCTGGAACATGACGCAGTAAAGCAGATTAAGTAAGTAAATAGTTATCAAATGCAACATATACATAATCTCTTAAATTCATGAGGCATGAATTCACAGGTGTTAAATGATCGTACCATTAATTCATTAACTTTACCTGGGCATGCAGTATGTTTTCCACAACTGCGACTTTCTGTCCCAGGTCCCTGACAGTTTTTCCCACCATTTTGTGGTGGAGACCTGGTGCAAGTCCGTGTTCGATACTGAGTGCCATAATTTCCACAAGTGTGGCTACAGTTGCTATATTCGCCCCACGCACTCCAACTTCCTTTTAACAAAGAATCAAATCACCCATTCAGAAATTTTACTTGTTAATATTTAGGGGACTGAGGGAACTGCGAAATTTAGGTTGCCTCGCTTACGAAAGCAGATCTCAGTTTATTCTGTTAATTAAACTTGACTACAGATACTGCAAATTTCATTTTGATTGCTTTAAAGCTCCAAGTTTTAAATCGGTAGAGCCTCGGAGGAGCGATTAAGTTAATACCTCCCATCTGGTCGTTTTAAGGTCAAATAATCTGACTTTGAAGAACTTCCAGGATAAATAGACCCAAACAGATAATACAGAGTGACATAACAATTAATATAAATCATGGTAGCATAAAAACATAAGTTTTACCTGGGCACGTACTATTTCTGCAGTTTCGACTTTCTATTCTAGGCCCACGACAGTCCGTCCCATTATTTTGTGGCGGAGTCTTGTTACAAGTCCGTGTTCGATACTGGGTTCCATTATTTCCACAAGTCTGGTTGCAGATGCTGTATTCACCCCACGCACTCCAGCTTCCTTTCAACGAACGGTCAAATTCCTTATTCAACAACTTTACTGGCAATTATTCTTAATATGACTCAAGATAAATAGTAACACTTTGCATTTCCTTATTTTGTAATGAACGGTCCAATTTACCACTGTCTTTACTGCTTACATGTTCCTTAAAGTTTTATAGGCTCCCTGAACACTCCAATAATCCAAGTAAAATGCTTCTTTTTACAAATCATTTATTTTAGTTTTCTGTTTATTGATGTTTCCAATTTCAATCGGTAATGATTTCTACCAAGTTTCAGCTGACAGTAGAAATGCTGTCTAACAAATTACTCCACACGTATGCTGCATACCAGTGTTCACAAAACCAGTAAACGGTAAAAGCACTTTTCGTGTGTTCTGATTGGCTCCTCTTACTGGTGATATTCGGTGACAATAGCCTACAGGCATTCAAGCGTGACACGAAAACCAAATGGAATCTTGTTTCGAAGCTGTTTTAGACGTTGAAAATGCTTGCCATGAACAAGGCAACTGTAACTGCACGTACAAAATTTAGAGCTTGCAACACAGAATGAAAGCTGTCGAGCGCCAGCAGTGTTTTGTTTATACAATATTTTGCCACACGCGAGAAAGTGTTCGCCTGGAGTTTTGATAAAATAGTGCTTGCTTTGTTATCTTTGGAAAGTAACATTTCAAAGTCTTTATTCTCTGGATTGGTGTATATTAAAACATTCATTTCCCTTGGTGAATATCCATCGTTAGTCACCTCTGGTTGGAAAAACCATTGGGAGAGGGTAGGGGAGTCATTTTAAAACTCCTGACCCCCTTGGTGATTTAAACAAGGGTTAGTAAGCATCGAAAAATCTTGGTGCAAATAAGATATTTTACAACAATACAACTAGATATTACCGCTTCCTGTTCTCCCGTAAACATAATTGGTGTATTCATAGCCGACGCCGTAACCTTGGCTACCAATGCCGCACTCACTACTATTGCCATACTTGTCATACTGATTTTCCACGTTTCCTCCCCAACACTCAGAGTAGAACTGAATGCCAAAATAGATGAAGCCTTGGCGCTCCGCCTCGCGTTTACAAATGTCGAACAACTGTTTCAGGTCTGGATAGGTTTCCTCGTACTCGAGGTCAATTATTGTGAACGGATGTGGAAGGGCTCTGGAGTACTTGTTGTCTTTATAGCAACCTAGGTTGACCCAATTGATTCCTATGAAAATAAACAGAAGAAGAGCCAATAACAGCATTGCAATAATTTTAAGTTTAACAAGAAATAGGACGAACAATCATATTCAATAAAGACAATTTATTTCCAACGCCGTTCTTCTTCGACTTATTTTATTCATGTAACAGTTTTGCTTTTTCTGTAAGTTAATTCTTGGTTGACCATTTCATAAGTTGACGGAATAGGCTATAATTGAGTATTTTAAAATAAGTTCATAATTGTTTAAAAGGTTAAGAGCTTTATAAACTTCGAAAATACCATCAGGCAGTAGTTAATTGTCTGGGCCCGGTTGCTCAAAGGGTGCTGGACAACTTTATCTAGCGGATGAATTCCTATCCATGGATACAATGTTTATCTATTTGTTCTCAATTTCTCAATGAGCAAATTTTATCCGGTGGATAGGGATTTATTAACTAGACAAAGTTATTAAACCTTTGAACAATCGGATCCTGGATAATACGGGTGGAAAGCATACATAAATAAGTCTACTTTCAGTAGAAAACAAATTAACAAATCGCAAAAGAAAATGAAGGGGCGTACCTTTGATGAACAAAAACGGAGTAATGTCTTACCTGACGTGCATTTGAAGGCTGTCATGGTGAAGATCATCAGCGAAATTGCCCTTATCATCTGTTATGAGAAATATTTTCTATTTCATTAAATAAATTGAGATTGTTCAGTAGGTTGTGTTGTTAGTTCTTGCACGGCAGTAAGGAAAGAGTTGAAAATGTATGCATGCAAACAAGGGCAGGAAACAACAAAACAAAACAAAGCAAAACAAGAGCACCAGTGTAAAGCCAAGAAAAAAGTCAAAACATCAACAACAACAACAACACCGATGAAAAGTGTTTAGACGACGTTAATTATGGCAAACATGTTATTTGTAAGTGTAACTTTTTACTGCTAAAATATAACAGGAATGCTGTGTTCTAATGTTTGACCATATCGTATCAATGGGAGTATCTTTTCTTTTTTTAAAAAAAAAACGCAATTGTGTAGTGTATTGGATTAATAGTCGAGATGAGATTTAGTCCATTTGGTTATACTCAGTAACAATTTCTACCTATATCTAATCTAATAGAACAGCCGTGCGCTGTGTCATGAGTATTTGATAAGCAGATGATCTTTTGTGTCATGATGCAAAAGCTTTAGGTCCCCAAAACAAAAGATCTACACTGTGGAACTGAGTTGGAGCCATATAAACAGTTGTATAAATCAGTAACAAGGACGCGAAGTCTTTGTCTGCTTATACTTGCGGTACGTAACGGTCACAGATAAGATCAAGTTTATTTCTCAATATCTTATTCATTTGCCTTCCAACCCTTTCTTTGGAGTAAGGTTTACAAATTGAAAGGGAAAACAGGAAGAAGTTAGCAACAATACATCATCCGGTCATTAATGTTTGTATGTTGTGTACACATGCATTTACATACGTTTCACAAAAAGTAAAGCATGATTACGTTGGCAGTTTTTACTTCGATATCAACCACTGTAATAGAACATACGCCCCAAAGCAGTTGTATAGTATTTGCGCGTATCACTATTTTGGAGATAGTAACTGTTCAAAGTTTTTAGCCATTTAGGATCAAACATCATAATCGTAGTTTAAACCTCTCTAAGTGAACGCTTTTTGCATCAGCTTTAAAAAATATTATTTTTGGTTCAGCTGTTTTTATTGAATGTAACATCAAACTGTCCTGTAAAACGAGTGATAAAAATATAATGACCATTGAATGCTAGTATTAAAAAAAAAAGTTGGTTTGTTTTGCCTACTTTATCAAGTAACAGCTGAAGTTTTGGTCAGATGTTTGTCTCGATGAAGCTGGATCATTGTTTACCAGTCATTACCAGTAAAAGATGTTTTTGTGTCGCAAAGAAGGACATGTTTAATACTTTATCTCTGATTTTATGTTTTCGAAAACCAACAAGATAAACTATATTCATGAACACAATTTGAATCTGAAACGTTTGTCCACATCAAGCAAGTGTTAAGAAATTGATGCTACCTGGGAAAACAAGTAAAGATTAGTACATAACCATAATATTGTTTATTACTTACCTCTCTAAATGAAGATTAATGTCAAGACCGAGGTAGTGTTTTATGGACCAAGGTAGTGTTTTATCGGTTTTAAGCTCTTCTGGTTAAGGGTAGTAGCGGGAAAGAAAACGATGGTGTAAACGCATTGAATTGGACAGCTAATTTCCTTAGCCAGTCATTTTATTCCGAAATCTTGTTGGGTATTCACTTGTGAAATCAAATAATAGGCAAGAGCATTGACACTGCTATTAAAACAATATGGTGTATAACACATATTAACACTTTTTTGCTCTTCAAAGCGCGGTATATCCTTCAATTTTGTTGGAAACGTATTAAACAGCAAAAATCTCTATGGCATATGGACAGCCAGTTTGTATGCTATCTATGTTTTGAAGCAGATACGAAATAATTCCTTTAAAAAAGAAGAGTCGTTTTATCATTTAAAGCTTTATTTATCAATACTACTTCGGTTTGTTTTCTGACTTTATTCTTCGGCTGTGCGGCAACGAAGAAAAGAGTTGTCAATAGTGATGATATAAGGGGCAAACCCAGCTACCAAGGAGTGGTCAAAATAAAACAAGAGAAAGGCCATGTCATGAGACAAACTCCGTTGAACTTTGTACTGAACAAGAAACGGATGCTTCATACGAACCCCTTGCAACAGTGAACAAACATACTGTGAAAATTGTTATTGATAAGAGTTGTTCGATTTATATTACTTCTCCGGCCGCTTCGCTCTTTGTGCTACTAATGGACACTCTGGACTCTAACCTAGGTATTGTTATTTAGTTATTTCTAAGAAAAAATGTAATTGTAATTGATTACTTAAATAAAAGAAAAAAACTTGAAAAAAATTTATGATGCGTTAGTTGTTCCTATAAGTATACTGAGTCAGTTTTATAAAGCTGGAAGCTTTTTTGATTGGTTGAGGACCTATGAATAATGGTTTGCTCATGCAAAACATATTGCACTGTGAAATAAAATAAGTCGAATTTATGCGGAGTCCACGGATTTGTCGGACAACACAACGTTTCAACAGACTGCTGGAAAAAAAAAGTTAAAATAAGAAGATGAATGATAGAACAGTTATCGAACTTAGTTGCCACAAATTATTGTAGTTTTGTCAGCGTCTTGCAGATCAATTGTTTGCACCTGCTCTTGGCATCGGCCTTACATCCTTTTTGTACTTCTAATTCACTACCTATAGTAGTGCTTTTTGACTTAGTAGTTCTTGGTAGAAAAAATACGACGTACTTTCTATTTTCCCAGCCCTAATGAGAACAGAGATATTTTCTTATACAATCGTTTTAGGAAGAGTGTTATTAAAGAGGAGCAACGGGTGTGTTTTGGTTGTGGTTAGGGTATTTGGAGGGGAGATTTTAAATGTGAAAAAGTTACAAGGATGAAACAAACCCCAAGCAAGGGCAACCCCAATGATAGCTCCAAAAGTTAATTTTAAACTTACCTAAAATCCGAAAACATCTGACAAATCCTTCAAAATAATAAAAAAAAAAATTTGCCCCCTTTATCGCAAGAATAACTCAAAATATTTGGGAATCCTTGGTACCGTGTAGCCATGGTTTTAAATTTTTGATTCTTTGAAACTGAAACCGGTATACCGACACATCATGCTCGCCCTTAAGAAAACTTTTCTAAAAACACTTGGCTCTTTCGTGGAAAAATTTTTACTAACGCCTGTTATTAAACCTTCAACGAGCTAAGTTTTGATCTTCTCTTTGTTTTGTAATTATGTAATTTCATGAAAACTGGAAAATAGTGCTTTACATGCAAATATCTATAGGTAAAAAGAATGGAACAACTCTTCTGTGAACAATTGCAGCTTTGCCCCCAACACCCCAAAAGAAAAAAAAATCAATGACAAGTGCATGCAATAGTTGTTCTCCCAAGTATATTTGATTCTTTCCAACAAAGCAAAAAGAGCTGTTGCTGCAGCCACGTATACAATTAAAACAATTCTATCATTCCTGAGACTCTTATAGCAGAAGAGTCGCGAACAGCATAAAGATGTAGTCACCACCAAAGATAGTGCCTTCTTGAAACTACTCAACAAACTAGAAACAATTTATTGTTTTAGTACAGGCGAAAAGAGCGTCAGAAAAGCTTCTTTGTTTTTGAACCTGAAATGAAATAAAGAAAAATATTTTAAATTTACACGATATTGAAATTCAGTGTTTAACACATATGTGTGTGATGGGAGAGCCTAAGAAAATGCTTCATTATATATGTCTCTAATACAGAGAGAAATGGTGATGATAATAAAAGTAAAGTAATAGCAGCAACAACGATAATAATAATAATAATAATATTAATAATAATAATAATAATAATAATAATCAAGAATAAAAGTATGAAAATTAACAAAAATAAAGCTTGAATAAAACAGGAATATTTAATAAGAATAAAAATAAACCACAAATTAAGTGTCAAACTCATATTATTTTCAATCTGTTCTTCTTTCTAATTTACATAGGAATATGCAGTGTTCCAGGGATGAGTGCCCTTCACACAATTTATCGACGCTTTTAGTTGACTTCAAGGTTACTCTAAATACAACTTAACTTTCCAAAAAAAAAAACCTAGCATGGAATGTTCTGTTCAAATATTGTTATGTCCTATGTTTAAATAGACTTCGTTAGTCATAAAATTTTTAGCTAACGCTTTGGGTGACAGAAACTAAGGGCATGTTTATACAAAACGAGGATGATCCTAGCACCTAGGTCAATCTAGCAGGTGAATGGGCACGAGGGTAGGCAAGTTATACTAAGTTGGACTAACAGAAGAAAAAACATCCAAATTTAAACACAAAATATTGTAGCATGCACAATAACCGATAGTGCAGAATTTCCTCAAAGTTTTCATAAGATGTATGTAACATTTCCCCACTCTCCCCGTATTAAAATTGTATACGAGTGCGAGGTCGGCACAATTGGTAAGATCTCTGACTGCCAACCAGAAGGTCTCGGGTTCAATTAAATCCCGGCCTGGTCGAGGGCTGAACTTTGGGTGGCCTTCTTTCGCCACACAGTCCGTGACGTTCTAACGGACCTGCGCACTGGTCGATACTGAGAGTAGGCTAATGTGGCCTGTTACCTATTTCTCCATAAGGGCCCCGTTGTTGGAGTATAATCTCTGTGGGAAGTCCCTGCCGAATACGGCGAATCTTGTAAATAGACAAATAGACCAACATTGGGCAGGGCAGGGGGTCGGAACAATACTTTCAGCCATAGTCGTTGCACAACGCGTGTAACTCTATATCATGTTAACCTTGATTGAGCTCTTTACCAGCAAGACAAAATACCTGGACAGTCGTAAGTTGCACAAGAGCGAGTTTCTCGCGAGTTTCCGTGGCATTTGTCCCCACCATACTGGGGGTAAGGATTATTACACCAGCGCCTTCTTAACTGTATACCACCTCCACAGGATCGGCTGCAGCGACTGTAGGCACCCCAGCTGCTCCAACCGCCACTAACTGAAGTTATAACAAACGCATCGAAATTGATTGGTTTTGTTTACACATAAAAAGACTACTGCACTCTGATGATGCAAAGTTGTTATTGCTACTACTCAAGTATTTGCTCTTGCATTTTATTAACTCA
Organism: Parazoanthus swiftii; assembly: GCA_025403585.1. Lineage (NCBI taxonomy): Eukaryota > Metazoa > Cnidaria > Anthozoa > Zoantharia > Parazoanthidae > Parazoanthus > Parazoanthus swiftii. The sequence goes on from JAOBYE010399977.1 coordinate 16,374, forward strand.
CGTGGTATAAGTCAGCTTTATTGCAATGATTTAATGTTAAATGATTCGTTAAACTTAACACGGGAAAATCGCAATACCATAGAATGAAATAAGATAAGAACTCAAAAAATGTTAAACTTATGGCAAAGTTCGATAGTTATGAAACTAATAAATATTCCTAGTAAATTATTTCCTTAAAACATGTACCTTAGGTCGCTTTATATTTGTCCAGTCCGACCAGTCAACTTTTTAAATGGAACGGACGAGTTCTCAGAACTAGTTCTACCCATGGATCAGAGCTGCTTAGTTCTCCCACTCCGGTTAACCAAAGGCGCGGGGATTGTACTAGTACGCGCGTTCGGAGTTTTCCATTTAAACTGGCCAGACCTGTTCTTTTCGGCCGGACAGGACCAGACAAGTGGAAAGCGACCCAAGTGTCCCATTTACTAGTCGACGAAATTCACGGAGTTGAGCGGAGCTGAAAACATTACTCGAATATCTCAAATTTGAGGAATGTCGTTTTGAGGGGGAGAAAGAGGCGAAGTCTTAGGGCTCCGCGGTATTCGACTCACCAGTAAATCACAAAGGATCACGGGCGTCAATCGTAATTCCTTAAAACATTACATACTTCAATCGGTAATCAGTTCAGAGGCAGACGCGGAGGCTTTGTTTACACTAGAGCTGAAACCAGGATTAAGAAACTTGGTTCGTAACTATATCTGGGGCCACCGTTTACATTACATGGAGGGAATCCAATGACATTTTGATGTTTTGCGTGAATTGTACAGAAATCGAGGGTTTAAATGAATCCTGAGGTGCAAGTGAGTACTTTAAATTGGTTGATAACTGTAGGTTTTTTTGAGTATAAACGGTCTCCTCCGGAATCATTCAAACAACATTTTTATGCAAAAAAAGCTTTCAGTATACCTATTCTTTGACAACACCGGATTCATGAAAAAGTTTAATCACTAACGAATACGGCGGGTATCATCATAATGCGCTGATCGATTTTAATCCTAGTGTTGTAAACAAAGCTTAAAATGATATCTAACCAGTTGGAAACATTGACCCCGTGGGTGTTGGATCTCCTCGCCAGATCTAACACCTTTCGAAGGTAATTTACGACTCCCTCTATAAATAAGTACAATAGAACGCGTGCAAAGCATTGTGGATAGAGTGGATCAAATGGAAAAACTGGGATCAAAGAAAGCGTCAGGATTCAATGGTCCGCCATTTTGATTTTGGATTTTGTTGTCTCTTTCCACAAAGGAGGGAGTCGAGAATTAGGTCGGTTTTAACCTATCTGATGTAATATTACTATCGCTTTCCGATGTTAATCAGATTCTTAATAACATACAACTCACCACTTTCTGCTCTTCCGTACACGTAATTGGTGTATGCAAAGCCAACACCGTAACCATGTTTACCTATACCACACTCAGTACTCTTTCCATATTTGTCATACTGATCTCCCTTATTTCCTCCCCAACACTCAGAGTAGAACTGAATACCAAAATATTGGAAACCGTGGCGCTCCCCCTCCCGTCTGCAAATGTCGAATAATTGTTTCAGATCTGGGTACACACGTTGGTAGTCAACTTCAATCATCTTAAATGGGTGTGGAAGAGTTCTGGAGTACTTGTTGTCTCTATAGCAACCAAGATTGACCCATTCAATTGCTGTAAAGCAAAAATGTATGTAATAAAACATTGTGGCATGTTTCTAAGTTGTAGCTAGTTGTTACAAAGCTTTACTCTATTATTAAAGATTTTAGTGAAGAAAAAGAGTGGAAAACAACAACAATAGCAATTAAATCGACTAAAAGTTGTTTCTGATTGCTATTTGTAACTTATAAAAACAATAATTTTAGGCTTTTATCTTAATGTAAAGTTGGCGTGCCTGCACTGTTTTTGTAACAGTTCTTGTTACAAGGCAGCTGGTTTTTCGTACCTGACGCAGGTTTCAAGACTGTGAGGAAGAGGATTACCAGCCAAATTTTCCTGGTCATCTGTAATAATAATAATAATAATAATAATAATAATAATAATAATAATAATAATAATAATAATAATAATAATAATAATGATAATGATAATGTGATGATAATGATAATGATAATGATAATGATAATGATAATGATGATGATAATAATAATAATAATAATAATAGATTAATTAGTAACGACAACAACAACTAGTCGTTAATCATAACAGTATCAAATGGCCATAACTCTGAATAATAATAATGGTAACAAAAACAACAACAACAAAAATTTAATGTTATTACAAATGTGTTTTTGATGCAAGACAATTTATTGCTAAAAACTAACATTGATTCTATTATGCAAAAATGGAATTGGGAGTTTTATAAAAAAGTTATAACGTGTGATGCAAAATGGCATCGAGAAACGCTTATATATTATTAGTTAAACTATTAAGAATTATTTTTGTTTTCACTTGGAAGTGTGCGGATTGTTCTTGGTTTGTTCTTTGACAAGGTTCAAAATCAGTTTGTGGTTTGTGCGTTATATTTATAAAGGCTGTCAATGTAAGTTTTTATGCAGTCTTTTTTAACCATTGCGACATAAATTGATTGTTTATCAATTCCAAAAACAGCAAGATTCAACCTGGAAAAAGGAACATGCATTCAGAAGTCTTTGCTCTACGAATGTACGTGTATGTTTATGTTCTCTCTCACTAAGGGTTGAATTTAAGTAGCATTTCAGTAGGCGGTGAAATAGAACTATTTTATGATTAAAAACAAACAATAGCTACAGCCAAAATTAAACAAAACTAAAAACAGGTGGAACAGCCTTATAAGTCAAATATATAGTACTCTTTTAAAAACAGCGATAGCAACCGATAAGGAAACAAAAGTACTTACAAAAATGTTCTAAAAAAGACTTAACAGCACTACCAGACCATCTCTGTGGTTTGTACTTGTACTAAGTGATAGTATTTAGTTGGTTTTGGATTTTTCTTGGTAATATAAAGATACCAAAAAGGGTTTGCGCGTGGTCTGGTACGGTTTGTAACTGGGGTCTAGTTTGGTCTTGCTTGGTATAGTTCAAATATCTAATATTTTTTGTCCTATATTGTGCTTTTTTGATTTAATAAAAAAAATCTGCATTAGAACTTTATGTTATAAGACACAAACTTTTTCTTCCCAAAATGGAATATTATTATTTTATTTTGTGGTAAACAGACGGACAGCTTTTTTGGTTATTTGCTACACTTAACGGTTTTGAGCCCAGAAATCACTTCTAGTTTAAAGGTTTTATTTATTAGCCTTCGAAACTCGTCTATTGGATGTCAATTTTATATGCTAAAAGGGCCTTTTAAAAGACCTTGCACCTTGAAAGCCGAGCTAAATTAGGCCACGGTTTAAAAACAGACAGTACTAAGTTGTCCGCCCGAAGATCTGACCAAGGGTGAACTTCGAAATCTAAATACACCTCAAGAAAGTCTTCTGTAGTACCAGCAGCTACCCTTTTTTTCTTTTCTTTTTCTTCTTTTTTATAGAAGAATATACTTTATAGGAATATTGAACAGAAAGTGGCCAAGTTTTAAGAATATTAATTTTAAGATTAATACTGAGGCTCAGGATATAGTTTTGAATGTTTTAAACCAAAATCACATTACTCATTACATGTACATGTACTGCAATTGTACTCTAATCCCAAATGGCAAAGCCAACAAAAACAAATAAGAAAACAGAATCAGCCATGTAAGCATACTCAGCTTACTGTATGTCCATATATTTCATGACCAATCCATGGTAATGGCGAAGGCAGTTCAGCAAACAGAACATGTATTGAATACAGTACAATCAATTTTAAAACGAAATTTCCATGTCACTGATATTCTCGAAATAACGAATATTCGTAAGAATATTTTCAGCTTAATATTTGTCAAAAAATAAAAATATCCAGCCTCGGTCCTAAGCATTATTGGCAACTAGTTTGAAGGCTTTTTTCAAGCTTTTGCCTTCTCTGCAGTCATTTTGTGTCATTTTTTTGTCTACGTTGACATTTTTTCATTATTTTTCTAACTAACTCTTTTTTTCTTTTCCTTTGTGTATGCCAGACTTTAACGATAACTGTATTCTGTAACATTTCATCGATCGCGTGGCCCCTTAGCTCCTTTATCTTTTAAATTATTCTTTTTGACTTTTAACAATTATGTAAATACTTAACATGTATTTTACTGGTGGTAAATATATAAATTGATAAATTGAAGATTCTTTAAAGAAATTGATAAGATTTGTTTTAAAATCGTATATTGTTTAACACTAACCTTTAAGAAGCTGAGCTGTATGTATTTATGGTTAAACCAGATTTACTATTACGCAGGACGTACGTTTTCAGGGCTAAAGTGTCTTCGCTGCAAAAAATATAAAAATAAATAAAAATGGATAGCCAATTCCTTTAATTTTTGCATCTCAAAATCATTTCAAGAGAGTTGTCACCTCTGCTTAAACAGTGTAAAGTCTAAACTTATTGAAAACGATTCTGTGAATAAACATGCAAAGCGACACAAGTTTAATGTTATGTTGTGATTGTTTTCTAGTGTGTATTAAGTTTTTTAAAAAAAATACCTTCTATCATTTTTTATTTTGTTTTTGTTCTCCGACATGTTCTTTTTTGTCACAAGAAAAGAGAGCTCAAATGAAAAAAAAGAAACTGGACTCAGGATCAGTATTAAGAGACTCTAAGAAGCAATGGCATAAAAACCCGGTGGCAGGGCATGATGTAGCAGGGGAGAAAGCTTGTGTACATGTACCTGACTATAACAGCAATTCACCAAAAAGGACTGGGCCCGTTTACCCAAACGGTCCCAATAGGCAGTGCTATAAGGAATGCTTAAGACAATTCTTCCTTAACAATTTCCCGATACTATTGGTTTTGCACAATTGCTTATGTATGTGACTTAATCTCATCACGGTTTGTAGCCCTTAAGAATGTTATTAATTGTTGTTTGTTCTTGTTAAATTTGTGTTTGTAGTTTTGCTTTCTGAGACCTTTTGGTAAGACGGTTCCAATCCAATTTTCATATAAGCCACTTTCTCAATCATGCGCAGAGCAAAGTAACGATTTTGCCGCTGGTCTCTACCCCGGTTTACATCATTCTGTGCCGGACTTATTTAAGTTTTATCTTTTACCTTTTTCGAAAACAATCGATCTTGTTTCTTTCTTTACACAATATGCCAAGTTTCAAATACGTGTAGCCCGCCATTTCTAGCGCTGAAGTTGCTCTGCGCATGATTGAGAAAATGGCTTAAATGGAGTGATGAACTAGAGGAAATGAAGAAGATATAAAAACAAGAACAGTAAAGAAACAAGCTGTATTTTGCCAGCTAACGAAAGTGTTAACGTTTGGGAATTGGTCAGTTCAGCACTAACACACCAATAGAAACTCAAGTTCAGCGTAGTTCCCGTAGTTTTATACGGTTAGGAGATGTGAAAAAAAAACTGAAGAGAACAAGTTGATTGTATTCCTTCAAAAGTACTTAAAATGTATTGGTAGATGAAGGTGTCAAACGAATAGATTAGACAAAAGACAGGGTATACGAGATTAGCGAAGGGATAAGGCGAAGGCGTTGGAAGTTAATTAGACATATTTTAAAAATGGATGCAAGTGAACACCTAAAGATCACTTTCAGTTTCACTTTAAAATCTAAGGCGCTCTCCTTTATTACGACAATTCTTTTTCGTACTCACCAAGAGTACGAAACAGGTTATTGTATCACCAGCTATGAACACGTAGTTCTTTCGCTGCGAATAAGTAAGCCTTTCATAAAGTTCAGGGGTTATAAAAGTTAAAAAAACTTAAACTGCCTAAATCCGGGTCTGACAAACATGTTTCACGGTTATTTTCAAGGTCCACTATAATTAAGGAGCTGATTTGAAATTGTCTCCCACAGGTTAAAAACTTAACAGGGATATGATATAATTTGACAAATAACATTAGGAGCTACAAACGATTACAGCAGTTTGTCGTAAGTCTTTAAGACACAAGTTTTGAAGATGACATTTCCACTGATTAAAACAAAAGCCACTGAATTGCCCCCGACAATGTGTGAATTCGTTGACTCAGTAGTGTCTGTTGACTAGTATTCGGTCGTGTTATTTAGTTACTAAAGTTTTGAGTAAATGAATGCTTGACAGTGTTTTCTAATGGAGGTGAAAATGTAAAAGAGAAACTAGAGGTTGGTAAGTGTTACAAGATAATTACCGTACAATGGTGCACTGCCAATCAATAAACCTACCTGGCGTGAATTCGGAGGGGTGAGGGAGGGGGAATATTGGGATTTTCTCAGTTCTTTTCAGCATCAGTTGGAGATAGCGCTTTGTTACTTTGTGACTGTATTGTCTTTAGACAAATTCATTCATTTCGGTGGCTAGGTACTCCCCTCCTTAAGATAGCAACAATAATGTTTTCAAATAGCCCATTTCCGAATTACTCTCCACTGCTCATAATCAAAACCTTCAAGTCGAGGCTGGGTGCTTATTTTGTATTTTTGGGCACTTTGCCTCATTTCGGTGCTTTTGGTTGTCGGCAGTTTGAAATTTCTCTCCGATAGTATTTTTGTTATCCAACGACAGATCAGGACGTTATGGAGTAATAAGATAAGCTCGCAGTTTGTTAGCCTCTCTAATACAATACACCAAACAATGTAAGTTTATGGTAGATCCATTTCCTTTTGGGGGCAAAGTGATTTTTTCAATACGGTTGAACTTGGTTAATTTAGCCACAAGCCTGAATATGGGAGTTTGCAAGCGAAGGGACTATTTCTAAATTATGGAAACCGAATTTCGCGTCAATGGTGAGCGCCGGATCTTTCCTGTGAAACGTTTCAGTTCAGAGAGAGAATCAAGGTATCCCCCCCTCCCCCCCCAAAAAAGGGACTAGTTACGAGGAAGCTTACTAAGTTAGGGTTTAGTTGTAGGTTTTGTTATTGAAAAGTCTAAAGTCTATTTGCTGATGGCTTGGAAGCCTTTGGTAGCAAATGTTTTTATTGTTTGCCTTACTGATAAAGCGGCAAAGCGAATCTACTAGACGACAGTTAAAATTCCATTTTATTTCTTGTTCATCGAGCACGGATTGTAGTAATGAGCTGTGTGCCAGACATTCCAATTTTGCATAGTTGATAGAGCGAAAAGGTTAGGAAACTGGGTCAGTTCCTTTGTTATAGGTCATTGTTCGCTATTTCTTTTGTTCGGTGGCCTTGACCGTGTACAAAAACACAAATGCATATGAACAACTAACCGGTAAAAATATTTGGGCTCATTTATTGTACAAAGCAATGGGCGCTGTCACGGTTTGTTTAACCTAAGACAAAGCAGCTTTGAACACTCATTTGAAGTTAGCTGAGCTTCACAAGCAGTTAGTTTTATCAACTTAGTTTTTGCCAGATTTTTTGGTTTGACTTTGTTGAAACTTCTAGGTTAAGTAAACGACATTTTCCCACTTTTTAAAATGAGGTAGATGATGTGAATTTGCGATCAACGACTAAAAAAGGGGATGAGTGCTATTCTGATTAAACTTACGGTAGGACAGGTAAGCACAGAATATCCCCAAAGGTAACCCGTTCTTTCAGGAACTATTTTGCTGGAACGATTCGTTTGACACTCCAACCGAACCTGAAAGTGTGTCTGAACGGAAAGTGCCTAATGATTATCAAACATGTTTACGTGCAAATCCTGCATGTTTTTTTACATCTATTTCTGATAAACGAACTGAGTCCGCAAAAAAATACTTTAAAAGGACAAAGAACATCATCATCCTTGCAAACTGTTGAGGCAATCAAATAAAATATGTGTGAAGTCCTGCACATAAAATGGCAACAAAAAAAAAGCAGTGGAAAAAATCAAAGAAAGGGCGGCAGTTCAAATCTTGTTGTAAAAAACTATAGCATCATTATAAACGTCTTTAAAATAACCTTGTGAGTTACAGTACTGGTGCGCTTGGAAAGTTGCAGTTGCGGATCTAAGGGTGGGGGGGGGGGGGGTGGGAGTCCAGTGCTCTCCCCTTTTCGTTGCCCAAGTCAATAGTTGTATTGTAAAGTTACACTGACATTTTCATGTGTTAGGTTCTTTGTGATTTAGTGGGCTCCTCCTTTTCAAAATTTCTGGATCCGCCCAAAGTTGAAAGAGAAAATAGGTGTGTATGTGTATATGGGTGTGTGGAAGGCGGAGTTGGGGTGGGGAGGTGATGATGATACTAAAGCTTTCTATTGTTAATAATATTTTGATGGTTTTTCTCTTCTTACCCGGACATGAATATGTATTGCATCTACGAGCTTCCATTGAGTTGCCTGGACATCGAGTGCCCCCGTGACTGGGGAATGGATTGTTACAATATCTTCTCCTTGACTGTGTTCCTCCTCCGCATTTCTTGTTACAGCGGTCATAACCACTCCAACCACCCCAACCACCATTTACTGCAGCGGACGTGAAAACAAAAGGCTCAGGTAGGAAGTAAAATTGTATGAAGTACCCTCAAGTATTTAACAGTAATTGTTACTTTGTTTCCAAAGGTGGTTATTCAAAAAGGTTATTTCCTAAGACAGTTATGTATAACCAAACAATAATGTATTGAGAAAACAGTTATCCAGTTTAGTTGTAATAGCCCATTTTCGAATTACGCCCCACTGATTACAAAGAAAACCTTCAGGTAGGTGAGCTAGGTGCTCACTTTTTATAAATTTGTTGTATTTTGAGCACTTAGCCTCGATTCGATGCTTTTGTTTGTCGGCAGTGGAGCGTAATTCGGAAATGGGCTATTATAATGCTAAAGTCAACAAATCTTGAAATTAAGGGCCTTTTAGGGCTTCATTTTTTTGTCTATATATAATCACTCAAGATTTCTACCGCAAGGTTTCTAAGCAAATTGAAATATCCATTCAGAGTTCAAAGCTGATGTAAGTGGTTGTTGAAGTAGCTGGAGGGGATATAACTGCTGAAACAGTTCCTGTGGGGGTGGTACACAGCCACGAACACGATCTTGAAACAATGTCTTTGTCAACATGAAAGCACTGATTGTCAGGCATCGCCTTGTGTGAATTATGAACTTTGTACTGTTTATAGTGTTTTGCTTCGCTTGTCTTGTGACTAAAATTAAATCAGGATCAATAGTAAATAAGGTTGGTTGTGAGTGGTGAGTTGGAAATACACATTCGACATACGAAAATTAGTACAACTGCAAGAAACATTTGTTCGCTCGAGTTTGTTTGCTTTCCTTGCAGAGACCATTTTCAGTACTGATAAATGTTGATTACACACAAATCAAACGTACAGAAAGGCAATGTATTCCTGCAGGTAATGAGAATGCAATGTTTTATTTGTTCACCCAATAAGTGGCTATGGTGGTATCAGCAGACAAATCAACGGAAATTTCATTCAATGATTAACTGTTCTCCCAAGTTTATTAGCTTCTCTCCGCAGATGCCAAAAAGCTGTCACCAATGTGTATACAACGATAAGTTTAATACTAGGTTCTTAAAACACAAGGGTCCAACAGAAGGACTGCAGACAACAAAGGAAACCACAAAACAAATCATAAGAAATTACATCATTTGTCTTTAGGTAAAAATGGCGTCAGAGCTGGCAGAAGTTTCGTTTCTTCGTTGAACCTAAAACATGGAATTACGACTGTTGTTAGTTCACAATAAGTTTATGCAGGAAGGTATAAATTTAATGTGCGTTTGCGTAAAATATATATTTTAACCCTAGAAGTGTTTAACAAAAAAAAGTCACACGAACACACGAAGACGGCGGGGGGCCTCATTGGTTTCCATGGCAACCGTGATGAGCGAAAATCCAAACTTTGGCCGCCATCTCGAATTTTTTCAGGTTTTCATCAAATTTTAGTTATAAATACTGAAAATCATTGAAAAATTCAAAATGGGTAGAGTCCATCGTAAAATTGTCCGCATTTAGTCACACTTTAGTGAAAATTGAAATTTTGAAGTAAACACACAAGTTGCGCGACTTATTGTGATGACGTCGTAAGCTGTGACGTCACCTAGTTAGCGTCAAAACATGTGTCAACAAACAAAGAACAGTTGTACCGAAGCTTTTGTTATTTGGTCAAGGACCATGCAGTTGAACGTCGCTTGATCACTTCTTATGATCTACATACGGGAACTTTTTTAAACTCAACATAGCGTGGAACATTCCTATTCCTAGATTTCGTTTTTGGTACATTGAGGTCTTAATTTTAGGTATGAAAGGAAAACAGTGTACATGTGTTTAGATTATCGTTGTATGATCAAGCGTGGTTTTTTATTTAAACTACCACCAGAATATGCCAAATCTTTATTCGGTATTGTGTTTAGATATACTACAGGGCTTTGAGGTGATCATGTCGGTGAAACCTCTTTTGCAGTAAAGGAAATTATTTTTCATAAAAACTAAGCTGTCTTAACTTGATACTTAGTATTTATGGACCAGGCCTGAAAGTAACTGAGCACTTGCAGTTTTCAAAAACAGCGCTTAAATTTACGCATTTCTGCTAGATACTAAGTATTTATGGACCAAACCTGAAAGCAACTGAGCACTTGCAATTTACAAAAACAGCGCTTGAATTTATGCATTTCTACTAGATACTAAGTATTTATGGACCAAGCCGGAAAGTAACTGAGCACTTGCATTTTACAAAAACAGCGCTTGAATTTACGCGTTTCTACTAGATACTAAGTATTTATGGACCAAGCCTGAAGGCAACTAAGCACTTGCAGTTTCAGTCATAAGCAGCGCTAAATTTACGCATGTCTAGGAAAACTTGGAGGAAACCGGGCCTTGTGTCTGTATTTTACTCATGTTAAACTACTTTTAACCTGGTCTGTGGGTGTATACCTTAGCACGCCCCCCAGAGTCGGTCCTTGTCGTAGTTTGCTGTTGTGGCGCACCATAGCCGGCCACCGTAGTCCACGCTGGTACAGGTTGAGTACCATCGGCTCTTGTAAATAAAGGGAAATACGCAACACTTCCCTGTCTTTGTCTTGACTTTGCAAGCTGGTCAGACATTGGTAATGTTAGACTTGGTAAGTTTGCGGCACAGCTTTTCTCTCGTCGCATTCGAAAGAACGCCACATAATTACACCTATATCACATTTTCCTAGATACATATGATTTGACTCAATCTAGGTATACTCAAATTAAATGTTGTTGGTGTCACATTGTAAAGACTTGCGAGATTATGCTCAAAACTGTGTATCAGTCCCACACGACTCGCTGTGATATTCCTTTAATCATTCCAGCTACTCCACCTGATTTTATTAGTTTAAACTTTCAAAGGACCTGTATACTGCGAAAAGAGAAAGATAGATCACATTTGGGCACCCTTTTGCACGAGCCACCCTTGCCGGCCATGTAAACCAAGGTCTAACCTGAATTTAGCGGTCTAACGTTTTATCAGCTTATAGTACACGTATAAATATAAGTATTCCACGCCAATTGGACTTGGGTCGGCCAGCTGTGTTTTGAAGGACCAATTTTGCTGCAATATTTTTGTTTTACTCGTTGATTGCATTTTATCACACAATAATTAACATTTTTCTATTGAATTAAAATTATAGCACGAATGTTATAACCTGGACAAAGGCTTTTCTTGCATAATCGTCTTTCTGTTGAAGCCCCCGGGCACTTACGCCCTCCGAACTGCGGTCGAGGATTTGTACAGGACCTTCTTCGTGACTGTGTACCACCCCCACAGGTTTTGCTGCAGCCACTAAACCGACTCCAGCTGTTCCAACCACCATTCACTACGATAAGTGAAAAAACCAAAACACTTTAAACTAAAATGTCTTGTCTTTGCATCGCACAAACGTTATAAGTGTTAATATGTAAGTTAACAAGTATGTCAAAGCGGTGATTCTTTTCTGTTATGCTAAACATCTTCTCTTATACAAAGAGTTATAGCTTTTGCTATGTACTATGCCAGAGCAATGTTACAAAATAAAACAGCTGGACAAAAGCGTAAGGTTTTGAGCAAAGAACTGTCTGACGGCCTTGGTCTCCTACTGCAGACTTAAGAGCTATTTCTTACAAAAACCTCGCCGCTGTGGCACAATCCTTTTGTAGAATATGTTAATTTTGTTGTTTGACAAACGAACTTTATTAATGTTTGTTTAGATGCTCCAAGGAAAATTCATAATTGTTGTAACCTGGACAAGGGTTTGTCTTGCACAGTCGACTTTTAGTTGAAGCTCCCGAGCAACCACGACCGCCGTGCTGTGGACGAGGATTTGTACAGGATCTTGTTTTTGACTGTGTACCACCACCGCAGGTTTTACTGCAGCTAGAGTATCTACCCCAGCCGTTCCAACCGCCATTTACTACAAAGAAATGAACAATGAGCTTTTAGACTATCACTTTTTTAAATTATGTTATAGATGAATAATTTTAAAGAAGTTACGGCTTATCGAGCTTAAGAGAGTGTTTTAAAATATATAATATGATAGTTTGCTCTTTTGTTCTTCTTTGGTAATGTTTTTCTCAAAGAAACAATTTTCAAATGGCATAAACTACAGTGCTTTGTACCTGGACAAGGCTTGGTTCCGCATGAACGGGTTTCACTGCGTTTTCCTGAACAATCAACGCCGCCATGCTGAGGTGGGGGTCTGGTACATAATCGTGTTCGTGACTGTGTGCCACCCCCACAGGACCTGCTGCAGTCACTATAGCCGCTCCAGTTACTCCATCCGCCATTTACTGTTAAGAATGAGAAAATAGAACTTTGTAACATTTATTATCTATTTCATTACTTTAACACATATCTGTGACACTGATTTGGTAAAACTCCACCCAAAAAATGGTAAAACAAAAATGTTGTATCTGCTCTACTGTTCTTCTTTTGTAATTTTTTCCTAAAAAAAGCATTTTTTAAATAGCTTAATCTATTATTGCTTTGTACCTGGACAAGGCTTGGTTCCGCATGAACGGGTTTCACTGCGTTTTCCTAAACAATCAACGCCGCCATGCTGAGGAGGGGGCCTGGTGCAGGATCGTGTTCGTGACTGTGTGCCACCCCCACAGGACCTACTGCAGTCACTATAGCCGCTCCAGTTACTCCATCTGCCATTTACTGTTAAGAATGAAAAAATAAAAGTTTGTAACATCTTTTACCTATTTCATTACTTTGATACATATCTGTGACACTGATTTGTTAAAACTGCACCCTAAAAATGGTAAAACAAAAATGTTATATTTGCTCCACTGTTCTTTTTTTGGTAATTTTGTCCTAAAAAATTCAATTTTTAAATAGCATAAACTATCATTGTTTTGTACCTGGGCATTGTTTGGTTCCACATGAACGGGTTTCACTGCGTTTTCCTAAACAATCAACGCCGCCATGCTGAGGAGGGGGCCTGGTACAAGATCGTGTTCGTGACTGTATGCCACCCCCACAGGAACTGCTGCAGTCACTATAGCCGCTCCAGTTACTCCATCCGCCATTTACTGTTAAGAATGAAAAAAATTAGAACTTTGTAACTTTTATTATCCATTACATTACTTTAATATGTATCTGTGACACTGGTTTGTTAATACTCCGCTCTAGAAATTGTAAAACAAACATTTTGTATTTACATATTTGTTTATTTAAAGACAAAACTATTTCATTCCATTTCATCAGTTAAACGTACTCTAATTCGAATAGGGGATGTTTATAGTAAACCACACTTGGCGGAACAAAAATATTGATAAGGGTACAAAAGTATAGAAGAGAATTAAGGTTAACTTTTTCGTTATACAAAACGTTGCAGCAAAAAAAAAATGGTTTCAATCGAAAATGCCGCGGTTTGTGGTACAGTAGCAATGGCTTGTTCTTTACTGCAAACATTACAAGCGATAAGGTTGCAAAAATTTATCCATGATCAGTTGGTTGCTTTTTTTTTCTATCAAATTTTAAATCTAACAAAATTTTCTCTGAAAGTTCATCTCGCAAACTGTAGGGAATAATGCGTTAAAACTAGACAATATTTGTCTCTACATTGATGAGTCCTTGTTTCTTTCGACATGTTGAGGTTGTGGGTCCGCACAAGAACGTGTTTGTGACTGTGTGCCACCCCCACAGTATTATGAGCACTCCAGCTGGTCCAAACACCAATTACCACACCCAATGAGAGGATACATTTTCAGTTTGTTTTGAATCAATTATTTAAGTACGTTATTTATGTAATTTAAAGGAGTTTTAGAATATTTAACAATCTACAAGGCTTTATGGTGTACTGATTATAACTGTTGTTTGGAGAGAAATTTCTAGAATCATCTTTCCAGACATGTCCTACAGCAGAGCACTGGAAGAGTCTTCCATCGCTCTTCAGGACAAGGGGGTCAATAACAGCCAAAATCTGCAATGGCGTCATTTACAACCCACAACAGCGCCTGCACAAACTCTTCCTGCCAGAAGAGCCAGTGCTCTCTCAGGCACAAACGAGATATTTTTCTCCCTCTATTTATAACTGACCGATGTAAAATCAGTTCAGTTTATCTTAAGCAAGATTTACAGCATGAAGAGCTTTTCAATAGACTATCTTAATTTTTGATGTTATATATTTGTATTCACATAGTATATATCCTTGGTTTTAACTTATTTGTAATTTGTAAGTCTACTGTAATTCAGCCTTATGGCTGCAAGTTTTTTTCGACAAATAAAGTATCCATCCAGTTTATTCCATACTGTAAGGATATATTTTAAGAAAAGGTTAAAAAACAATTCGGAAGACAGTTTAAACTGAAAAGCAGAAATAGCTGACACAACAAGTCAATTCAATTTACGGCCATAACAATACAACATGTCTTAATTCCTTGATTTTGCCAGTCTCTAGCTGACCAATGAAAAGTTTCCGTAAGCCGCATAAGTTCATTAGTGTAATGTACCTGGACAAAGTTCGTTTCCACAGAAACGGGAAGTGTTGGAATTTCCTTGACAAACAGCACCGCCATGTTGAGGAGGGGGATTGGTACAAGATCGAGTTCTTGACTGTGTACCACCCCCACAAGATTTGGTGCAGTCACTATAAACTCCCCAGCTGCTCCAACCACCATTTACTGCGTTTAATTAAACATAACTTCAATTAGTTAATTGATGATTATTAATAATTATATTGGCGTACCGATCGATAGCCTTTTAGAACATTACCTTAAAGTACTATCTGCGTGTAGCTATAAACCAGACTTTCAAGGGTTTTCTTAAGAAACATTATATAGTTGGACGTTGTTTATCATAAATATCTTTCGAGTATAAGAACATATTCTGTTCTTGCAGTCAAATATTGAAAAGCCAAAAGAGCGTATTTAATATAGCATATATGTTGACAAATAACGTATTATAAGTGTTCTTTTTCTATAAATGGAGTACAGAGTGGAATTTTGAATCTAACTTTTGATCTAAAATTCTAAAATATCCAATATTTTTTCAATTGGGGTCTATTTGTATTTTCAGATCTCAGATTACAAGTAGTTCATTTTCGTTTTTAAAAAGTAAGTTTAAACGAGAAAACAAATAAAAGATATCATATTCTAGATGATACATTTATTTAAATTGTTACAATGAATTGCTGGTCAACAGTGACATGTTCGGTCAAAATGTAGCTAAAGAAGCAAAACGACAGAAGAATTTCTTCTAGAACGTAAAGGATCTCTTGCCGTTGTTTTGTATTGTACCTGGACAAATCCTGTTTGCACAAGGACGACTTTCACTTGAGTTTCCTTCACAGCCAGCACCGCCATGTTGAGGTGGAGGATTGGTACAAGATCGAGTTCGTGACTGTGTACCACCCCCACAGGATCTGCTGCAGTCACTATAGTCACTCCAGTTACTCCAACTACCATTTACTGCAGTTGAAAACAATCGACTTAGGCAAAATTATTGAAATTTTTGCAGGTTTTTTAAAAAGGCCAGTCAAAAATTTGTATTATCATACAGCAGGTCAGGCGTCATGTTGAAATAAAAGCTACTACCTGAACACGGCCTGATGTTACAACTCTGACTCTCGGTCCCAGGTCCTTGACACTTTTTCCCGCCGTTTTGCGGCGGAGGATTGGTGCAGGTCCGCTTTCGGAAACTAACACCATTACTGCCACAGGTTTTGCTACAGCTCGCCCATTGGCTCCATTCACTCCATAGTCCGTTTACTTTAAATTTTTGATAAAGTGTATGAATATAGCATTAGTGTAATAATAGTCGTAGCATTAATGTTAATAATAACAACGTTTTAAATAGTAATATCAACAGTATTAATAATAATAGGTATTAGTAATAGAACTGAGTGGAGTTAAATTCGTATGGGTAATCAAATGGTGACGAGTGGAATTAGGAAATAATTTCACGCGCGTTTTGTCAAAATGCTAATAATTTCCCGAGCCTTTAGGCGAGGGAAATTATTAGAATTTTGACAAAACGCTAGTGAAATTATTTTCTAATTTCACGAGTCTGCCATTTGGTTACCTTTTAATATCATAGGTGACAAATTACGCTCGTTTGTTTAAGTCTGCGAGCCCGAGTTTTTGAGCAACGTTTAAGGTACTTAAATTGATCGTGAATCACGTGTGTTTAACTAACCGCTTTCTGCCCTTCCGTAAACGTAGTTGGTCGATTCAAATCCAACTCCGTAACCATTCTTCCCAACTCCGCAACGACTGCTCGGCCCATATTTGTTATACCGATTCAGTTTATACCCTCCCCAACACTCGCCAAAGGCCTGGATTCCAAAGTAATAGAAGCCGTGCCTCTCTGCTAGAGTCCTACAGACTTGGAAGAATTGCTGCAGGTCTGGAAAGGACTCTTCATAGTCAAGATCAACGAAGCCAATTTCAAATGGAAGGGTCCTGGAATACTTGTTGTCATTATAACAACCTAGTTTCTGCCAAAGTAATCCTGGAAAATGAATGTATAATTTTGCAAATGTTGTTAAATCCAAAACTGCATGACCTAACACTTCTATATCACGCGCGTTCTGCCTTACAGTTTGTTGTTAATTATTCTTTATTTTTAATACCAGAACGAACTATTTACAATTATCTCTAATAGCTATGCCGGCATGAGCCAATTGATAATGAACATCGGTTGTTTTCTCCCTCTAACTCTCATCTTATCACCCAAATATTAGAAATTGCTTATTTTTTGTAAGTGACTAACAAAATATTTGTCAGCGGTTTCACACATAAAATATATATACGCATAACATAAAAAGTGAATCAATCATTTAATGAAGGAACCAGTTAGTTAACCATTAATCGACTTTGGTGGGAGGACGAGTCAAAAAGACCCCAAAAGGGTTTTCCGACCTAAAATGTACAGCTTTGAAGCAGTCAGTTGCAAAATGGAGCAGATCTGAAATCTTTTGACGTTAATTGGGTGTCGTAATCATTTATTACTTGTGTAAAACTAATTATGTTAATTAGATTTAGAATAAGAAACAGGATTCTTTGCACAGAATTCGCTCTATCTTTTCTTTCCTATTTCAGTTTTTCGTTATATTCCTATTTAAGGCCTTAACTACATGTTTTCTACTAAGCTTAAGCAAATTTGATGCAGTTTTGCTAAGTATACAGTTTTTGAAAAATCCAATATGGCGGATAAGGGAAGGCTGCCTACTTGCCAAAACCTTATCTTTTAAATATGTGCAACCACTTGAAAAATCATAGGGGGGAGTGAATGACCCCCTAATTCTTTCCTGGGCTGAATTGTTAGCTTGGCCGGCCTTTTAGAAGTGAATGAATGAATGAATGAATGAATGAATCAATTAACCAATAAAATAATACACAGTCATTCAATCAATCTCTGGATTAATTGATCAATCTCTCGACTGATTGATCATTCGATCAATCTAGCAAGCAAATAAGCAACAAAACAAGTATGCAACTATGCAAGAAATCAATCGATCCTAACGGACTAACTAACCAACCAACCAATCACTAACTCACTTAAATAACCGATCAACCAATCAATCAATCAATCAATCAATCAATCAATCAATCAGTTTTGAAGAGTTGCTATTCGTTCTAACATTTAACATATATACAGGAATATCTCAGTTGATCAGTATTATTGAGCCACCACTTGATGTGTTGTAGCGACTTCCTGTTGTTGTGACTCAAAGTTCAGCATTTGTTTTTCGAGTGGTTGATTTTGTTTTTATGCGTATGTTTACCACTAACAACCCAATGGAGCTTTTAAGAGCCGTTACATTATTTTTGTGTGAATTGAGTGCTAGCTACAACACGTTCTGATTTGATGAGGAAATACAGTGTGCAAGAAAACACATCGTTCAGATAAGACTTACCTGTTGCTGGGTGGGCAACCAAAACCGCCACAACGACCAAAATAAATGAGTTTGTCTTCTGTAACAAAAACAAAACCGTCAAGTTAAAATTTTAACATAGTAGAAATCTCTGAAGGTAAGTGTTAAACATCAAAGCAACGTAATACACCAGAATTTGGTTAAAATGGGAAAACGTAGGGTTACACCAAGGAGAAAAATACTAAGGAACCATTCATTAAAAAGATTTGAGAAATGTCCGTATATGAATGTGTATACTGTTTCTATTAAAATAAAACAAGCTTCCTTGTCGTTGCTTTCAACACTAGGCAGAGATTAACCTGTACCGGACTGAATATCATGGAGTCCGATACCACTTCATTCCCGTTCCAATCTTTGTTACGCTGTGTAATTTAACCATTTACCCGGTAATTATTTTCCAAAATAAATGCAAATTACGTTTAGGAATGAGCTGCATGTACCGGTACAAAGCTTCCAAAAATAAGAAAAGCAGTTCGCAAGCTGCAGTATTATCATTAGTAAAGAAGCTCGCAAGAGTTCAATCCTGAAAAGATTTGACTTGCTTAGCATTCAAATTACTAAATGTTAGTTATTCACGAAAACAGCGTCAAATGCGAGATCAGTGCTCGTTTTAAGACAAGTTTATACCACACCACTGAAATGACTGGAGCTCAGCATTGACCAAATCAAATTTTTCTAGGAAAATAGTAAACACTGAATTACCTCACCAGATAGCCAACTATAGCTAGTATAGCTACATTTAATTGATGATTTTTTGACATATGACCGATAGCTTATCAATGAAACTGAGCTGTCAGTTCCTAAAGAGCCGAACTTAAATTCTCTGTTCAGTGTTCTCTCTTATTCCGTGTTACTCTCCTAAAAAGCTTGCATGTCTAGCATACTAACCGGTTTTCGTTGTGATTGATTATAACCAAACTCAAATGAATGACAGGACGGTTAGATCGAGACAGTACAAACTCCCGTTTTTTGGAACTTTTCGTCAAGGAGTTCGAATTGGTTAACGTTTTAATTTTTTTGTCACTAAATTTTATAAAATGCGATTGTAAACCCACGAAATTTGACAAGAGTTCAATGCTAATAAAGTTTGCGGTGGAAAAATGAGTAGGAAGCTCGAGTTTGATAAGCTGAAAACTGTAGCAACACCAGCTTGGCCAACACTGTTTTGCGGTTATTTGCCATGATAAGAACTTTGGCAACAAAAAAAGCGGCTGGTTATATACAGATGGGTGATTTTAAATACGTTTCATCTCCGCTTGGTTTTGAAGAATCTGTTTGCGATATACATTTTCGTTAAACAATTATCTTTATCAATCGAGCGGTGTTTTGACGAATTGCTATTTCATTTTTTAAAAAGTATTATTTTTACAACAGTTTTGTAACCTTGACAATGGTGTGAATGAAGTAAAAATGTTCAAACAGTAGCCATATAATTTTATTTATATGTAAATTAACAAGCTCACCAAAGGTGTACCTTTAAGGAATTTTTGAAAGCTTTTCACAAAACAAAATTTGCAAAAGAACTGTTTTTCATCTTTCTCTCTGCTCGTTCTTGTTTAATAAATCAATGCTTTAGCCAAAGGTAATATTATAGAGTTAAATAAATAGATAAAGTTCTTCTAGATTCTTTTTAGGCAAATGCTCTTTAACATGATTTTGCTTTGTTTAATAGTCTTGTCAATTGGAAAAGCGTTAATCTTTATATAAATATATTTCCTGTGTATATGTTAAACTTCTGAGAAACGGAGTACACTTTTAATTGAGAACAATTAAATAATTCGCACCAAAAGGGTTCCGTGATCTTTTAAGCTGAAACGTCCTTATTTAACACCACTAAATAGTTTGGTTCCAAAAAAAACTACTCTACAATAGTGCAAAATCATCTTAAAACAAATTGCGCTGCTTATACTTACCATGCTCCTAGCTTGCATTAAATTTGAAACCTTCGCACGAAAACGGAAAAGTATATTTAAAAGATGAGCCTTGAATCTAGAAAAACACCGTATCCACAAACGTCATAAAACTATGCTAATCTTAGCTTATACAAATATGGCATCTCAAACTAATTTGGAAAAGAAGTTGTGTTTGCTCGTTTGTCACTCACTTGTAGTGTTTCGTGGCAATGAACACATAGGCAGTGATTAAAAAGGTGAATATTTACCACTGCAGCAGAGATAGCTGTGATAAAATATATTTGCTTAGATGGACGAGTAAGAAAAATGAAAGAAAAAAGGGGAACAATCTTACAACTTGTGCAGTTAAAAATGAAAGCTTTACAACTACTGACTTTTGAAAGCAACGTTACTGTCTAAGATATTTTCTACTGAAAAACACACTCATAACTTTAATATTAATTTGGATATACAATTGAACAAATGTTGTTTCTCAGGAACAACAGTAAAATAATTAGATCCATACTAAGTAAGGCTTGACGTTAGACAAGATGTGGTACAAAATACTCGTTTATTCACCAGTTTTGCGCTTGTTTAGCAAGCCATCGTCTTTAGCATTTGGAATACCAATGTCTGCGAAGAAGGTTTCATTTCGAAGATCGCCATTAAAATATCACAACTCACATCGGGAAGTCTTCAGGTTCCCTCAGCACATCGCAACGTACAGCACAGCTATATCTTTTTGTTTGAGTGGTTTATTCCACCATATATGTTTTTTAAAGCTAGGATAGGCAGATGAAAGTAATGCGTTTTGTTTTAAAAAGGCCTTGATTTCTACCGAAAATTGTACGCAGATCCTTAAGGCAAGTTGTAGTTTTAAATTGTTTTACTATTCTTGGCGAGTCGCTTGTCTCTATAGGAAATCTTTTGGTTTCGAATGCAATATTGGAATAAGTCTGAACAATTAGGTTTTCAAAGAGTTCAAAGTTGCACGAGCCCTTAGGCAAGTACAGTTTGAGCTCTTTGAAAACTCAAGGTTCAAATTTATTCTACATTGCACTCGAAACCATATGATTTCCTTTTGATATTATGCATTAAAAAATTCGAAAGGAACTGGCGTCTGCTAGACATGTGACAAGACAATTTGTTCAACAAACCTCGAAATGTTAAACATGCAGCATATGAAGCAAAAGTTCAACTTAAGTGAAGATATAGAAGACTAATTCTAATTTGAGCTCATTGTTTTGTTCAAACAATACGAAAACTCTGACTCACCTCCGCACATAAATAACATCTCTCCCCTCTCTGTCTAAAACGAGAAAGAGGGACACCTGTCTTGCGCGCGCGTGCAAATATTTTCCCGTCACTTGGACAACATGCACACGACAATCCAGTGTCTAGTCGCTAAGTCTTCAGCATTTTTGCTCGAAATTGCTCAATTCTGTAAAAATAATGCCAATCATAAGGTTTGCGCCACAGGAAGTTTGCACTCAGTTTCCTTTTCTCCGGACTAGTCAGAATCGGGTAATTTTTCATGCATCTAAAATGATTTCATACTTCCAAAAATAGTCCTTGATTTTGCCGTAAATGTTATTCTTTCGCTAACTTAAACACATACCTTCAAACATATTGTGCTCGTCTCTTTAACAACTATTAATCGTAAAATCGTGACTTAGATAGTCCACTGAACTACCCGTTGTGTTTTTGTAGTTTGATTTCCGAATCTAGAACTAGCAGTAAACAGATTAAGTAAACTGAGTAGGATAAATTTTCCTACTAGTTCCGAAAAAGCTCAGACTTTTGTTTAGATTGAAAAAATTCAAAAAAATATTATAAAAGAGTTGCCCACTAAAGGTACTTCTAAGTTCTTGATATCCGTGCGTGCTTTGTCTTCTAAGATCTAGGAGTCTTACGTCTTTTCAAACAACCTTAAATAGAACATATTTGTACCCTTATTTATCAGTGTATAACGCGCACTTTTTTCTCAAAAATTTTGCCTTTGAAATCAAGATGCGCATTATATCTTTTGTTTTGATACCAAGTAATTTGCATAAAACACAAAAACTACAAAGTCAAACAACTCCCAGTTTTATAAAACACGGAGTACAACTCAAGAAAAAAACAATTGCAATGCTCAGCTTCATACAATACAATGCTCAGCTTCATACATCATTTCAGTCCACGTCGATCTCTCATTTCAACTGGAGTCCTGCAGGTTTACGACTGCGATCGACAATCTGTTGCGTTTTCTCGAGTATTTCGATGACAAGAATATTTTACATGAAGAATTTCCATTTGGACTTTCTAAAAGCTCGATCCACTCATTTATCTTCTGGGTTTTTTTGCACAAATAAGCAAAATTTGAATGAAAAATTATTGTGCAAATATTCCACGCCATCTTGAATCTTGTCACGTGGCCAGCAAGTCAAGTTCGTTCAAGTCTCCTCATCCATAAATTGCTACAGGCGTCATAAAAATGGTCGCGTTCGATCGTGGTGCAGTAAACAACCAAAGAAAACGGAAAAAACATCACCAAAATCTAGTATATCACCGAACGGCAAAACATAAAACCGTTTACATCTACACTTGTAAATGATTATCATGCTAGTGGAGCTAGATTTGAAAGCACTGTATTTTTTCAGAAATATATTTGTTACTGAAACGTTTATTTTTTCTAGAAACAAGCTTAAAAATCGAGGTGGGTATTACACACGGGTAAGTACGGCAACCAAGACCATTGATATCAATCCAAGAAGAATCTACACGAAACGGACACCGCGGAAAAACGTCTGCGCATGCGCGTGACGTTACGTATTTAGACCACGCCAACCAACAACCACCCTGACACATTAATTCTCGGACAGCTTGTCAAGTGTTTTGCACAAATGTTGAAAATAGTTGTTTATATTGAGTAATTCCTCCTCAAACTCCCTTTTTCCTTTTCTGCTACTCCTTGAAACCACACAATAAGAGTTTGTTTATTATTATATTTCACTTTATTTTGATTGAGCTCTAGAATCTGAAATAAAAAGGCTTTAAGATAAAGACAACTCTCCTCCTTTAAAACTAAACAAGCGTTTCAGTAAAAAAGTTGAATATAAATTCTGCTGGTGTTAATCTTCTAAACAAGTACAGAAATACTGACTCGCGGTATTGGATTTCAAACAACTGTAAATATTTTTAAGAGTAGAAAACAGAAAAAAAGATTAGTACACATCAACTGATACTTGAAATAAAATAAGGAAATATGTCATAACAAATCTGTTGTTAATTTTAAAACAATTTTCAAGAAAGTCCCACATAAATAGGTTCTCACACTAACGAGTTGGCCCAGTTGTTCAGAGTGGATAGTTTTGTCAGCCGATTAATCCTTTACTAACTGATAAGGTTTGAGCTTTCTTAATTGTGACTGGACAACTAGAAAATTTGACGCCCCCCCAGCACTTCCCCTTGCTACGGCCCTGCAACGATATACGGTGTTTTAACAGTCTTGATAGTTTTTACCTTTATGAAACTCTGTTGCATTGTTTCCCTTGGTGGAGTTGGGCGACGTTCATTTCGTGTTTCCTGTAGTAACAAGATGGATAAACGACTTTTGTTAATGAAACCTAGAAGTCAGGAATTGCGAGGCATTATACCTGTGTTCCAAGTCTCTTCGGAGGCGCCTCGTAGAGAGGGTGAGTTCGAAACTCTGCTTCGGCTTTCTGGCAACAAGAGTTGCGCCAACGATTACGAAGTTCTCCAGAACACTTTGTTTTGCCATTTAGAAGACAGAACGACTTCCTTTCACCATTGCACGTAAAAGCAAATAGCAACAAAAACAAGAAAAGGGTTGACATTCTGAACCGCACTGTGCAAACTGCTACTACCAGACTGCAAATTTTGACAAACCTGAGTCGCGACTTTGCGAGTCTATAACTTTTCTCAGTTGACCTCTATCAAATGATTCGAAATATCATATTAAGTAAATTGTCTCACAAATTTTTCTTAACTTTTATATTAAACTCTTTTTTTAGGGTTTCCTAGTTGTGTTTGCAAAATGTCAGTCGGGAAGCTGCCAAGGGCTTTTTACATAAAAAATTTCCCGGCATTTTATCAGTGTTTACAATTCCCGCTGACCGTATACTGCGGGCTTGGGCGCATGCGTTGTCACTTTTCCGACATGTCCACGAAACGAAGATAAAAGTACTGACGAAAATCAAACCGTGGACGCTTATATTAGAATCCTGTGCACTGCCATTTGCACCAACCACTCAACCGCTGCAAACCACACAATTTTTATTGTATAAACTGACATGTCCCATTCCCTGTTCTCAAAAAATAAAGAAGAAAATAACTCTGACCCCAGCTTTCGATTATTTAACGATGGCCGAAAAATATTGAAACACGAAGAATGGGCACGAGTTGAGGCTTGACCTTATTTTGGCCCTTCTGATTTAGTGCTATCCTATATAATATTTATGTTAACTGTCAACAGCATTGCACTGAGCAGAGATTGCCCCAGATAAAGATAAAGTAAAAGAAAGTGCATTTAGCATCAAAATTTTCCTACAATCCATCTATTTGCAATCGTTGCACTGACCCTAAGTAGCATGGCAAACCGGTGAGGGCCAGTGAGAGTGTTGAAGGAGTAGTTGGTGATCGTTCGAAGTAGAGTAGAGTAAACCTTTATTTAAAAAACGGTTAAAATATCCTCAGTTTAACAACATTTTTGCAAGATATCCGTTCGAATCAATACTAATTACCATCATATTTAAGCACTTAAAAAACTATATAACAATTTAATTCACTTTACAATTAATACCTAAAAGATACAAATGCTATAATTACAACTTACTTTAAATTACTTTAAAATAAGTGAACATCAGTGAGTCTGCGGATTGCTACTTTGAAAATAAGTTTGCCTTTCTTTCTGAATTTGGCAAATTGTTCCAAAGGATTGCTCCACTATAGCTAATAGATTGTTAAAAACAATCCGTTTTAGGGAAAGGAACAGCTAGTTTGTTTACATCATTACGCAAAACAAGTGAAGTGATCTGTTCCTTTGGCCTAAAAAGATCTTGCATATACTTGGGAGTTTTGCCATTCATTACTTTAAACATGAAGTTCTTTCTCAAGTTATAGCGCCTTTCATGTAATGTTTCTCATTTTAAACCAGCCAGAATGTCTTTAGATCGTACCTCCCAGTTTGATCTTGTAATAATTCTGGTAGCGCGATTTTGAAGTCTTTGCAACCTTAACATTAGGCCCTTATCAAGCCCATCCTAAACAACGCAACCGTATTCAAGATGCGGCAGCATAAGGGCTTTAAATATGTTGATTAAGGTAACTTGGTCTACATAATTTCTTATTCTCTTCAAAAGGTCTAACAACGGACCAACTTTCTTATAGGTGAAGGGTAGCGAGATCCAAGAGGACAAATATACTCAAAAACCATAAAAGCAGTCCCTTGAGTAGTGTCAGCAACTGAATCATTAGTCGAAGTGTTGTAAAGTTTGCTGTTGTCAATCTTTGGCGCAACATTGAAGCCCCGTTTTTCCCCTCCTGTTGTAAACAAAAGCTTATAGAGAAGCGGAAAATTCATCAAGGTCAAGACTGAGCAAAATGTTAAAAACTGAAGCAGCCCGAAAAACATCACAAATCAGAAAGCAGAAGAAAAAAACGTCACACGTTTTCTGACCAGTCACAACACTAGTAATGCAAATAAAGTACGCAAAGCGCAGCGACTAAAAAAAAGAAAAACCCCGACTTTTCCAGCAGGGACAAAAGGGCAGAGCAGGCTGCTCTATGAATAAAACCCGTTCGATTCATGGAGCGGCTTGAGGAAAGCAGACATGATCAAAAGCTGTTTGCTCAACCAACTCAGCGCATGGGCTATAACGCCCATCTGTAACCAGGAGGTGTTTAAATCGTAATGTATCGTGTTTACGACTTTTGTCTCAAAATACAATAAAATTAAATAGGTTTAAAAAAAGAACAAGTTTTCATTTAAAAAACCGTTCCCACTGATTCATCCATTCGCGACTGCGCTTGACGCAGTCCCAAAATGAAAGTAGATCAACTCACTCTTTCGTCGTCCGTTTTCACTAGTTTTGAAAACGGACCAAGGTGTACCAAACGCTAAGACGAGAAACTTATTGCACCTTTTACCACGCGCCTTTCTCAATTGACCAAACTGTTTTAGACAACGATCTTGAAATATAAGTTTTTTCACTCCATTGAAGAGAAACTTAAAAAACATTTGAAATCTTATTTTTGGGAAAATACGTTTACTCTCACTATTTAGTTTACAGGGGACCACTTACGACCCTGAAAGCAAATTTGCAGATACAAGCATTGAGAGATACCTTGATCAAAACCCAATAAATCAGTTGATGCTAATGTTGACAATGAAGTATTTTCAGATACTCTTTTCTAAACGACCGGTTCATAACTGCGTATATTATTGGGTTAATTACACTGCTAGTAAGAGTAGGGAACGTGAAAAAGAAGTTACCAAACCGAGCAGCGTTCTCTGTAACTACACTAAGAGCTATCAAAATATTGGCAATAAAAACTGGAAGCCAGCAAAGATAAAACCCAACCACGACAACAGTCAATATTCTTGTCAGCTTTGCCTCCTCTACTCCGAAGGCAGAAGTTTCCCCGTGTGACGCCGGAGTGACTGCGATGTTGTGCAGATGAATGGTTTGGTAGATCTTGACATAGCACACTATGATTACTAAACTAGGGATGACTATAACAATTTCTAATATCACCGTTGCGATGATAGATCCGCTTGTGTCAGGATAGGCTCTCAAGCAGTACGAAGGTTGAAAGGTAACTATGCGAAACTGTATCCGTGAAATAAAGAACAAAACTACGACCACAACTGTTGACACTGCCCAAGTTCCTATGGCAACTGATGCAGAACGTTTCTTTGAAAAAGTGTTACGGAATAGGACGGGGTTAGTCACACGCATGCATCTATTGATTGCCATCACCATTACAGTGAACAGAGAAATTGTTGCTAAACTATAGCCACAGAAGTATTCTATTTTGCAACCAACGTTTCCTGTTACCCATCGTTTTGCAATAGTTGAACTGATGCCAAGTGGAATGGCCAGAACAGCCGCGAATAAATCGGTGAGAGCCAGCGAGAGTACGAAGTAACTTGTGACTGTACGAAGTGAGGCGTTTCTGATAAATGCTAGACAAACAAAAAAGTTACCGACCAAGGCGGCAAAATCCAAGAAGAGAAAGATGCAGGACTCAATGACCACCAAGGCAGTTCCTCTTGTAACGTAGTGTCTTGAACCATTGATCGTAGTGTTGTGAAGCTGGCTGCTGCTCATGTCGCACAAAGGGTACCGTTGGACTGCACTTCCTTGGTTGAACGGAGGACTTTTATACTATATCTTTTGAAAACGGGAAGTTGTTTTCATCCAGAACACAGGAAATTACTTTTAATCAAAATTTGAAAACCCATTTATTTTAAGATAGTAATTGCATTAAATTTGTTTTATTTGAACTGAGCGATGCGATAAAGTGCCCTTTTTTTCTGTTGATACACTATAAAAGCAGATTTTGATAGTTATAGTACACGGTGCGCTGGCTTTATTTTAAACGCATAACCACAAATAATATTTCTGTTACTTCTGGATTTGGTTAAAATTGTGTATTTTGAAAACTTCTAAAGTAATAGATGTCACAAATTCTCAGTGACAGTGTTGGTTAAAGTTTTCGTTTCATTTTTTTCATTATTTGTATTTTTAAGGTGTTTATCAACTTAAGAGGCTGTCCGTCTAAGAACCGACCAACCCAATTTCGCGTCAAATTTAGATTTTGCTGATTTTTTGTGGGTTAATCAGACATCTATTGGGAACTATCAAAACCGACTTCTTTTGTTTCAAAACGCAAAATTATAAAAGATATTGATAATTAAAGCGAATGACCTCGAAATCGT
>JAOBYE010399978.1:0-29304 GCA_025403585.1 Parazoanthus swiftii
CCCCCCCCCCCCCCCCCCCCCCCCCCCCCCCCCCCCCCCCCAGTCCCGAAGCCCTGGACCCCCTGCGCACGCCCTTACTCCCACTTTTGTTTAGTTATGATTACCAGGTAGGGCGATTGGAGCGGGGAAAGTGATGACGGCTCCTGGAGGTCCGTTCAAACAGATCCAACATCGTCAAACAATGTTGGTCCAACAATGTTTGATGATGTATGATGAGAAGATTGAACCATTTAAATTCATCCAACGTCATCCAACAAGGTGTTAAAACGGATCCAACATCGTCAAACAATGTTGGTCTAACAATGTTTGATGATGTATGATGAGAAGACTGAACCATTTAAATTCATCCAACATCATCCAACAAGGTGTTCAAACGGATCCAGCATCGTCAAACAATGTTGGTCTAACAATGTGTGATGATGTATGATGAGAAGACTGAACCATTTAAATTCATCCAACATCATCCAACAAGGTGTTCAAACGGATCCAGCATCGTCAAACAATGTTGGTCTAACAATGTGTGATGATGTATGATGAGAAGACTGAACCATTTAAATTCATCCAACATCATCCAACAAGAAGCATGCTTAAACGGATCCAACATGCTGCATTTAACAGTGTTGGATGATGTTTGACCAACATGTAAGGTTCGTTCCTTGCAATTATCTTCAAAAAATCTTATTAATACCCGGGAATCTCAATCTGAGTTTTTTACCTAGGTTCCTATAATTCAAAATTCCGGTTAATTAAATTCAAGTCGAGATATCGGCAAGTTATGACGTAGTTATGTGGGAACTTAGGTGTTTGCTTGCTGAAAAAACGTATCCCAGCAAGAAATACAAGCTGTCGTTGCATTATATATAGAGAGAAATTAATAATTTTTTTTATTTAGGAAATCTTCGGAAATCAATATCTACATTTTAGTGAGGAAATGGAAATGTACCGTTACGGTCCGGATGTTTTAAACATCATTTTACTAGCGGTTAAGTATTTTGCAGTAGCACACACGTCTCTATATAGTAAGAACCTATAAGAACTCCTTGGCATTTCAAACAAACGGCTCCAAACGCAACTGTCCCAACATTTACCACAAGGATGGTTGTTATCAACACACAACAGTAAAAACCAAACGCTACCTACCGTGATGGTGCGTCCGTTGCCAGAGTTGGGACTTCGCTGTAAATGTTGCTTCAAATCTGACGCTTTACCGAGGCACTGGTGGTATTTAGCATTGAGATCATTCACAACTGGAGAAAAGAAACATAATTAAACATGAAACCAAATGGTAAACACTTATCATCAACTACTGTGATCCTATGAGCACATACTCCGTTTATGAAGCCAGTTGAAGCCAGATGTGACTCGTTAATCTCCAAATCAAGAAGTGTCAGTCAGAGATCCTACCAACTGTGCCAACTTCGCACACACGGTGGTTGGCAGTACCTAAACATTCTTCATCTAGATCTAACACGTCACTGACAAAAAAGAACAGCAAACTACGACCACTTCAAGCAGAATTCTTCACCACTTTTTACAAGTTTGTTACAGATGGCGAAATTTGGAGAGATTGAAACAGATAAGAATTGTGGCTTATTTGCCGAGGATATATAGGCTGTCAACGTAACGAAGCTTCAAATCGCGACACTACTGGATCTGGTTTCTTTGTCAATAAAGTTTGGCTAAGAGATGCAAGGAATTGGTTCGGAAAGCAGCCATGTTGTATGACACATCACAGATATCCTTACCATTCTTAACAGCGTTTGAAGGCTTCAGATGACCAACCATCAACTCGTTCTTGGCAAACTGGAGGGACACATTCAGTACGTGCAGGGCTTTTACGTATAGCATCAACTGTTCTGTTTTCCTGGCAAGTAAATTACGTTATAGTAAGCTAAATTTCCCTCTAAACTAGTGTCATTCTTGCTCGACTTTGGTAAAATCGATGCAAATCAAATAGTAAGTAACCTCTTCTTTATACACGGTAAGAAATCTCTCATAACGAAGTGATGGTTTTCGGAGTAGCCGTTTCCGCTCTGCCTCGGTCAATTGCTCACTGGGCATATGGCGGTGTTGGCAGCATGATGAGATAGGGAGTGCTAGTGATTGGCCAAAAGTTGGCTCTCTGCCCACAATTGTCCAATCAGGGACTTTCCAGGGCTTTTCTAACTTATAAAATAACCATTCATTTCCCTTCTCTTGAAAAGAAAATGTTTGGTGTTATTCGTTTTAACTTTTAACCAGTTGTCAAACACCAATAAACTCTAATTTATGATTTTGCTCGTTCTGAAGAGTAAAAATATCTGTGTTTTTTTTTCGTTTCTCAAAGTTTCAAAGTTGAAATATTTCATCTAATGGTGTTTGAAAATCGCTCTACATTAGTGGCCAAGTTCAGCATTGTTTCATTGCACAACAAAACAATGAGTACTAAAATTACCTGCATTCATCGCTGATAAATCCAACATGATCCGCGAGAAAGCTCTCATTCTACAAATGGAAAAAAACTAGATTATTGCACGCCCGGAACACCTAACCTCCCTGAATATGGAACAGAATATCTTTATTGTTAACTGTAACGACACGCTTTTATTTCAAGGGAGGAATTTGCTAACATGGTCCAGCTTTAGTTTCGGCTTTAGTTTCTGTTGGCCAGTAGAGGCCAAACGTCCACTTTAGCCTCAACCAAGCGGGACTCAGTCTTCTCTTCACAAACTTCACAACGAGTAAAGCCAAAAGAGAGCGAGTTACATGCTACCTTTTTCTTTATCTTTTGCAAACAAACGGACACATGTCGGAAACAAATGAGAAACGCTAGCATTTGAGTGTTGAAACATTAAAGGTTAACTTGCTATAGAAACCCAAATCTGAAAGAAACCGAAGTATTTGCTAAAGCCCAGGGAGCGTTTGTTTGGGCCTACTCCAGAATAGGAATACATGGACCACGACAGTGATCTGGGCTGTGATTGGTTGAAATCATTTTAAGGAATGATAATCCACGTTATACTATTCCGGAATAGTCCCAAACAATTACTGCCACGTGACCCAACCATCACAATAAACAAGTTTACCGGTTTGACGGCCATTGAGTCAGCCAGCGATATCAGTGGAGCACCCCGGGTACTTATCACCTCCAGTATGGCGTCCACCACGGACACGGCCATGTTCAACTTCCTGATACCGTCCGTGTGTTCAACCTGGAAACGACATAACTTTCAAATGTTTACCGTACTGTTTTTGTCAGGGTTGCCACTGTTAACTGGGTGTGAAGTTCAAGGACTTTCCCTTGACCTTTGCGAGTACCATTTCGAGCTTATTGAAGGAACGTCTGTACCTAATAAAACATACTATAATAAAAAGCTTTTTGAATCAGTATATTGATTCATCAATGAGCTGTAACAGGTTTGCTTCTTGGGAAAATTCGAGCCTCCGTTTTGTGTTTTCAAACATTTATATATCAAAGGTATTCTGTCTGGTTATGACTAAAAAGCTCGTTTAGATTGATTTTTGCATTTGAAGGTGAAACATTTTGCCAATAAATTCCAGGATTTTCAGGACCATGGCCCAAATTCAAGGACTTTCCAGGGCATGGAATTTTTTTTTGCCAATTCCAGGACTTTCCAGGATTTTCAAGGACCGTGGCAACCCTGTTTTATGTTTGCGATCCTAGCTCCTCGGACACAGTACTAACTTTAGGTAACATTTTTTCGCCACACCTTCCTTGGACAGGGAAGATAAGCAACTGGTCTCCCGGATGGATGCAAAAAGAGCTACACGCTTTTTTTTATAAAGAACCAGCAAAATTTTGCTCAGGCTCAATGTTCTTATTTTTTAGGCAATTTCAGCCTCAAAATGTTCTTATTTTGTTCTTAACGGTTATGTCTTCCGTAGGGGGTTAAACTCGCCTAAAATTCGGTAAGGTGCTTTTGTGCACTGTTTCACATGAATTTGAAGTGCCTTTTAATTGCAAGACAAACTATTTTTAAACCTTGATCTAACCCATGGGTGCCATATCAGAGAGCTGAGTACAGTAGGACTACAGCAGTTTGATCAACATTGTACACTTGCATAAGTCCAGTTTTGATTCACCCTAAGTTTGTTCATATTTTTCGGGCAAACTCAGCCTCAATGTTCTTATTAAGTTTGTTCTTAACAAAAAAGTGTACTCTTTAGAAATGCCGTTTGGGCAATTATTACATTATTTTCAGGAAGGATTTTCGCTGCTTGTGTGACTTATGGTGATTTAGAGAAAATCGCACAAAAAATCATCGCGCCTTTTTGCGCGACTTAAGGCGACTTTGTGCAACGTAAGGAAAATCGGCCTGAAACCAGAGCAATCTTTTGTGCAACTTTGCCAGACCTAAGACACCTTGGCTGCGAAAGTAGGCTTACAGTATCAGTACTATACAGTCGTTGTTGAACACACACCAACCTCCATAAGAGTGTCCTCCGGCAGTTCAGGAGCCACGAGTGCGATTGGACCCTCCATCTCAGGGGAGCACGGTTCGACCTCGTGAGGAAGGACAGCCAACTGGTCAGCGTTCGCTCGCGGAAACACAGGAGAACTGTTCCCAAACCCGAGGGTCACTTTGTTACCTGGCATCAACATAGAAACCGCGTTTGGCTCAGAACGAGGCTGCTAAGTAACATCCATACTTACTAAACTAGAGTAGAAGCAACGATTTTATATACTGGATATGAGAAATGACCTTCGCAGTTAAAACACGTTGAAAATTAGGAAGTCCAACGTACACATGCGTCCGCATAACACTTAATTTTGTAACCTCTAAATTCCATTTCGGTTTTTATTGTTTGCATTCCATTTCATTTCGTAAAATTCTGCTCCTTTTACGAAACACACACGGCAATTTAAACCGCTATTTTTATTGCTACTACTACAGTTATGTACTGTTATGCTTCAACTGTACATTATAACTGTTATGCTTCAACTTTAGCTTCCGTCACTATACTTCCATCACAGCTGCGATATGGAGAGTGACCTTAGTGTTACAGAGGTTGAGTAACAGTAGTGTGACAGTGATAGAGAGTGACGCTAGTGTAACAGTGATGAAGAGTGACACTAGTGTGACACTGATAGTGAGTGACACTAGTGTGACAGTGATGGAGAATGATACTAGTGTGACAGTGGTGGAGAGTGACACTAGAGTGACAGTGATGGCGAGTGACACTAGTGTGACAGTGATAGCGAGTGACACTAGAGTGACAGTGATAGCGAGTGACACTAGTGTGACAGTGATGGAGAATGATACTAGCGTGACAGTGGTGGAGAGTGACACTAGTGTGACAGTGATAGCGAGTGACACTAGTGTGACAGTGATAGCGAGTGACACTAGTGTGACAGTGATTGAGAGTGATACTAGTGTGATAGTGATGGAGAGTGACACTAGTGTGACAGTGAAGGAGAGTGACACTAGCGTAACAGTGTTGGCGAGTGCCACTAGTTAGACAGTGATGAAGAGTGACACTGGTGTGACAGTGGTGGATTGACAGTGGTGTGACATCCATGGAGAGTGACACTAGTATGACAGCGATGGAAAGAGACACTAGTGTTACAGCGGTAGACTGACAGTGGTGGGACATCGATGAAGAGTGACATTAGTATGACAAAAATGGACAGTTGCGTGACACATGTGTGACAGGGTCGGAGAGTGACTTTGGTGTAACACATGTGTGACAGTGCTGGAGAGTGATAGTGGTGTGAAAGGGTGGGCGAGAGACAGTTACGGTGACATACGGTCCTGACAAAACTGTCAGTGATAGCAATGGCAGAATCACTGCAAAACAGTGAGTGCACGCTGGTTGAACAAGGTTGGCAACATTGTTGCATGCTTAAAGCCGATTCAGTCTTCTTGGGTTACCACAGGGTAATATCGCACCTTGCGTTACTGTAGCGGGCTGCGCACTCGTCGCTGGTGTCTGCCCAACGAGTGGTAGCGAGCTGAACGGGACGAGCTTCCCCTCCAGCTGGAAGGGTGAAGGAGGGGAGGCTGCAACGAACAGGCCTCGCAGAGGTTTCATCTCCCCGCTATCGGTTGAGCTGCCTCCCCTAGGACTGAGTGACGTCTTGGTAGGCGAGCCAGGGATTGTGGGTAGCGCTCCGGGGTTAGGAGGGGATGACGTCATGGGCAGACTAGGACTTGTACCAACCTATGAGTTGACACATCAAATGTAAATATGTATCAAGATGCATAAACAGATTTGTAGCGACACATAGGTATGGGCAGACACTTACATACGGATACACACATACATGGACACACATATTTGTAAAACAATAAAGCATTACTTTTCGAATAACTTGTCTTGTTCTGATTGTCTCGGAAGAAAATATGATTTTAAGACGAGGGTGACCGCAAACTGCGCAAACTCCTGCTCGCCTAAGCTGTTCGACTACGTTTTGAAGATTTGGCCAAAACTTCAAATCGAAGTCTACAACGAAAATGTCGTGGTTACGAATACTCGCGCGACTTTCATTCATTGACTGTAAAGATTAATGTAAACAAAGGTGTTTTAAAGAGAAGAACATTACCTTGAGAGGGCTGAAACCCGGGTTGGAATTACGTCTAAAGATCGGTGAAGCTAGTCGAGCACTCGCCCCGGAGCCGAGTTGGAATGTAGGGCTATTCAGGTAAGACTTATTCCTGGGCAGAGCAGCCATGGCGAGTATCGCAGGAGACGAGTGCACTTTAATGATCTGTTTCTCAGGTTCTGCCGTCGCCGCCGCAGGTAGCACAGCATCAGCGACTGTCTGTCTGGCGATAGCGGAGAGAATGGGAGATGAAGTTTGTTGAGTTTGGGGTGTGGGGCGGTTGATCTGGTCCAGAGCCCTTTGGATGGTACTTGACTTTGGCCGCGTCATAGACACCGGGTCGCTACCCAATCTGGGCCTAAACTGGGCGTCATCTATGGTATGGGGTGAGTTCGGAAGGCCCTGATTGGTTATTGCCTTCGCAGCTGATGTAAGGGCACCTGTTAAAATGCAAGTGTATTTTAGAAACACTATAGTCTTAAAGTAAGAAACTTTTGAAAACTCAAGCTATAAATACCACCGATACGTTATTTTCTACACGGCAGGCAAAGATTAATGGCCACGACATTGATCTTGTGTCAGCTGACTAAAACCTTAAGTTATAATGATATTTGAAGACTCTTAGCCATCTACAATCTGGTATATTATATTTTCATTTCATTTCGGTTTATTATCACTAAAAAAGACAATATTGAAAATACAGTAAATAGTAATCCATACGTTTAAAGAACTTTATATTTCAAAGACTTCTTAAAACTATTAAAACTACTACTATTATACTACTACTACTACTACTACTACTACTACTACTACTCCTATTTCTACTACTGCTACTACTACTACTACTACTACTACTACTACTACTACCACTACTACTACTACTACTAGAAAATTATAAATCATGAGTTGTACCATTGTCATTAGGACTCGCTATCACTGTCACTGTCATTATGGTTAAGGAGCTCACCTGGTTTGGGCGGAGTTGAGACAGTATGTCTGCGTACAGCAGGGGGAGCCACGCTTTGGACCCTGTTGTCACTTCTTTGTGGAGATGTCTTCGGTGACGTGAAACCACAACCCCCTGGCAGTGACGCGCGACCGTGGGTGATCTGGGGACTACTACAGCCAGCTTTGGAAATTTTACGCGGTACTGCGATGGGAGGACTGGGACAGTTGGCTGAGTCACGTGGTATCTGCAGTCTAGGCGATGATGACGCAGGCGAAGGGCTAGAGGTCTTTCGCCTCCCTGGGATAGGCACAGGGACGGACTTGAGTTCTTGGTGTCTACTCTCCGGACTGTTTGGGGATCGGCTGGACGGTGAGTGGGCTGGGCTGCCGAAAGAGGCGGCCCTCGCCTGTGGTGACGACGATGGCGATGAGGATGGGGTGCCTATGGTGAAAGTTGCTCTTCTTGGGGAAGTGTCAGTGGGTGGGATCCCTGGTGAGGTCTGGCGTTTTCTTGAAGATGAAGGAGGCGACTGTCTGTAGATCGCAAGAACAAGGAAAGAATGCCATTTTATTGGGGATAAGAAGTTAACGTCAATGAAATTTACGCTGTTTTATCAGCTAAATTATTTTTTTAAAAGCCAAGAAATTTAACGCGAAAATGACCATAAAATGTTCAAAATTTACGGAAAAAACAGAAACTAAAACACTTTTGCTTGAAACAAAGTTAAAATGTTTATGCTTTCAACAGGAATAAAATACATCAATATTTAAGTCCACCACATGAGCAAGTTGCATTCTAAATATAAGGTTTTAGGAGGAATTCAGTCTTCACTTCGACACTTCACGGGTTCTGTATTCGGTCTCCAAATTAGCCGGATAAGGTAATGAAGTCACGTGGTTTCTGGGCAACGACCCCCCCCCCCCCCACACCTAAACCTAACCCCAACCTTGACGCAAACCTAAGGGAGAGGTGGTTTGGTAGTTGCCCAGAAAACCTACATTGATTTACGTCATGTGTGTCATGCAAAACAAACTGAAACTACTTTTTTTCTATTGAAACAGCGTGTTAAAAACACTAAATATAATTGTGATCAGCAAGCGTCAGTTCTTTATACAGATCTATCTGACCATAGTATTGTAAGTGTGAACCCCTTTTGTGGTATGTAACTATCTCAAGCGAAGGGTACTGACTGGTAATTGCGACTAAAC
Source organism: Parazoanthus swiftii (assembly GCA_025403585.1). Taxonomy (NCBI): domain Eukaryota; kingdom Metazoa; phylum Cnidaria; class Anthozoa; order Zoantharia; family Parazoanthidae; genus Parazoanthus; species Parazoanthus swiftii. The sequence goes on from JAOBYE010399978.1 coordinate 8,702, forward strand.
TTTAAAACAACTAAACTTTATTTAACGTGGTTGCTCATTCTCCCAAACCAGTGGCTTTTATTTAATCGCTCGACGACACAGATTTTGGCGTGAAAGTCAATGTTGCGGAGGAAAGAAAACCGGAGAAAAACTCTCGGAGTCAGAAGGAGATCTACAAGTCCGGGTCCACAAGAGGTGGGAGGCACGAGCGCTACCCGCTCGGCTATCCTGACTCCCAGCGACACCTGCGAGCAGACAAGGTTCAGTTATTCAGTTATGCGAGCACGTGTAGTGAACACAGGCACAAGGAACGCCCTATTTATTGAGACCATTTTGGGCAGAAGACAGGTTTTCGCGAGAAGTTTGAGAGACCATTTATTATTCTACATGTAGTTTCAGCAATACTTACGCATCATACACGGGGAAAAGCGGGTCAGATGTGTTACGACTTGGATGACCTAGGGCAGATTAGTAGGAAAGCATTATCTTTGGGTCACTATTTCCAATATAATATGAAGTACACATAACGTTTCACAGAACAAAATTAAGTTGATGTATGCCCAGTTTATATTTGTTTACTTTTGCTCTGCTACATCCAAATTTAAAAAAAGCTTTTTTGTGACATTTTCATCGGAGCCTCATTTCGTCATATGGATTTCACTGAGCACTTGGAAAACTTTTACCTTCAGGTGCTTCCGGATTGGAAGAAACCATCACAAAATCCTGTTTAAAGATAGAAAAACAAATAAATTAGCAGTGCTTAAGATAGCTTTACTTGTATGGAATAATAAATGAAACAAGGAAACTGCAAGGAATTTCGATCTACTGTACGTTTAAATGGGCATTGCATGCACTATAAAAGTCCTGTTTAAAAGTTGGAACGGCTTCGAAACGCGGAACAATTCTAAAACGGCTCGGGGGTATCGCTCTGTTTTGTTTACACGAGGAAAACGTCTGAACTGAACTAAAGTGTTTTAGTCAAATCGAACTTTCTGTTAGCTATAATATAATGTTGTTTCCACAAGTTTGGTTTATATTATCTTTTCCATTACATGCTATCGTTACCCGGTATGTGGGACACTGCTGTTGTGGAGAAACGAAAAGCTCCGCCCAAGAAGAGCTTAAAAGTGCGTACTTCTGACATGATACGACCACGATACAGATAATAGCACTGCTCAAACGAATGCTAGATAACCTAATTGCGTGGAGTAACCTAAAAAAGTTGGCGAGATTGACATACTTTTAGTTTGACATGTCAATACGGCCACGTGACAAAAGTAGAGATGTCTTAAGTCAATTTCTTGTATACTTGTCACAGTCTCAATAAACCAGCAACTGGCTATGAAACTTCCTGAATATTTCTCCAAAGGATGAACTTGATTAATTGTTAACCAATCTTTGAATTATAACTCTGATTTGCTCCGTTTGAAATGGATGAGCAATTAGGTTAGGTGGGCAACAGGTATCAGTTATCTTTACAATACAATACAATACAATACAATAAAACACAATACAATACAATACAATACAATACAATATTTATTTAAAGTCGGGGGCACAGGGAGTGATCGCCCAGTCTCCCGAGCCAAGGGCTCGTGTTAAAAATACTCGACCATAAAAAAATTACAAAATAAAATTACATTACATTAAAAATATTTTTAAGTATCAAAAATACATAAATATGGAGATTAAATATTGAAAGAGGCAAATTAGTAAGCAAATTGTGAAATGACTCTTATAAAAGTTTACAAAAATTTCTAAGATTTCTAAAATTTCTAAAATTTGTAAGAAATTGTAAAATGACTCTGATAAGAAGAGAAAAATTACGTAATCAAGACAATAAAAACTATATAGTAACTAGGAAATGCAGCGATTGCATCGACAGCCTGAGCGGGTCTTGTCGATTAGGTTAAGTGTTGATATTTGGGTTTTGAACGAATTTAGCGTTGCGGAAGACTGGACATTTGCTGGCAGAGTCTTTGTTGTTTATGCCTGCTAAAATTACTATTACTACTACTTTTACTAAATTATTATTATTAAAACCATTTTCTAAATGTGTCAGTGAATACAATTTGCCATTCTGGACAGTGACATGCCTTTCTCTGTCGTACTAACCATGTCGTCATCTTGGCCCCCTCGACGGGGTGAGGTTGGACTTGCAGCCCTACCGGGACTTCGTCTGGAATAACCTGGTGCAAGAAACCTCAGGTATAAGTCTGCTTCCCTGTACACTATACACACAGTATTTTTCCTTTTTATTTTTTTTTTCTAGATCTGGACAGAAATAAACACGTTTGTAATATTACGCCACTAAATTTTCATAAATTTTGGTCGTTAGGTCCGCTTGTTAAAGGTTTTTAACGCTTTCATACCTCTAACACTTTTAAATAATAATTATTTAAACATTTAAACCTAATTTTGTTAATGTAAATAAAATCTCTGTTGCTGGTCACTGATTGATACAATCTATTTAGCCTCAATAGAAAGATTTGGTTTAACAAGGTAAAGAAAGTAAATAATACTAAAACTATTATTATTTATATTATTATTATTATTATTACCACCGTCATTACTATTTATCAATCTAAATTGGAAAACTCCGCCAAATAAAGTTTGCAAGGAAATGCGCCCCCTAACCTGTGATTGGGCTCTGTGCGCTGACATTAATGATGCTCGGAGGGTCATTCGGAGAGGTTCCGGTGATGTCATACGGGGGGGTCATTCGGCGTAACAAGTCCACTCGGATGTCTCCAAGAGCCTCCGCACCATAGTTCTGTTTCATTTAACATAAACAGTAGGATATTTCAAATGAAGCAAATAAGGCGTCTGTTATATGGATCACTGGGTTTTTCACAAAACACACCAAAATCTGCCATGCCACACAGCTTTTCAAATACTCGGAATAACAAAAAAAATTTCCGTGTACACGAATTTAATTGATTCCTTTTACAGTGTCAGTACTGCGCTTTGGATAACCCTATTTGTCACATGACCTGCCATCTAAGGACGATTTGCTAAATTCACACGACTTCAGAAGCAAGATGGCGAACTGTCACGGCTCATTAAAAGCTCCTTTAGTCGTACAACAGTGTTATTCATGGCTAGTAACGATTATCTATGGTTAGTGAGGGTTAAGGTGGGGTCAGGGTTACTGCTCGCTCATCTTCGGGTTTTTGTTTACAATTCTATTCTTTTCTTGAACCCTAAGGCGTGTGAATTTAGAAAATCCCGTATCTGAGGCTCCGTGAAAAAGCTTTTCAGTAAGACACGTGACGGGGACTGTGTGTACTTTTGTACGAAGCTGTATCTTCCCTGATCGATTTGTTCTCTTTCGAAATAAGCAAGTGCGGCACACAGTAGTACTTTTCTTTCTACAAAATCGTTCTTATGATAAAACACTGCACTTGACCTTGTTATTTTCGCGTCCGATCCTCGCAATTTCAGACTTCCGGTCCAAATTCAAAGGAAAAGTGAGCACTCATTACGTCAGACAATTGTTAAACACCGCCAAACACCATAGCCTGGCTTAAAGTGCTCACTTTTCTTTCGAATATGGACCGGAAGTCTGAAACTCTTGATGTTTGTTTTAAATCAATTGTTTATAATTAGTGAAGTATGACGTCACTTTGGTAATAAAACGAATAACAAGAATAAGAAACAGTCTTCTCCATATTGTTTACAAAAATAACGATATTCATCTTGAAGAATATTTTAAAGACGTTCAACGTGCTAAACTAGCGTGAAAAATTGCGTAAATTTAGCCAGTAGTAAAGTAATGCGGCAATGAATTTTCGATTGCAAAATCGCGTTCATTTAATTACCGGCGAGGTGGATGGTGAGCGACTTGTAACCCTGCCAGGACTACCGGAGAACGTCCTCTGACGGGAGGGAACAGCAACGGGGGTAGCTGACAACAGAAACATTGGTCAAACATTACTTGAAAAAATGTCTAAGAAAAAAGATATTTTCTGGCATGTGACTGTTCACAGTATGTGCACGTTACGCCTAATCAGTTCTACTTGATACTTGTGTTACTGGACAGTTCTGATGGCTTAAGGGGAAGAACGAATCAAGCCGTTTGGTTCTTAGGGAGATCAAAAAAGAGATTTAGAATCCAAAAAATCAAAATCAAACTAAATATACTCTTCAAAATTATTCAATACCAACCCCTTCCGACCCCCTCTTCCGACCCCCACACCTTTTTCTCTTCCAATCATTGACAAAATATCTCAATTCGTTGTCAACTTTTATTCATTCTTCTTTGTATCTAGCAGCGTAAATTAACAAATGAATTTAAAATTATCCTTTAGATTTTCCGACGCCCACCCCCCTCAGTGGTACAAAGGTTAGTTTTAATTTTTAATTTAGTGTGCGGCATTGTACTTACATGTTTTGTGGGTACTGACAACACCTGTGAGGAAAGGGTGATTGAAAAATTCACCTGCAAAAATAAGTCAAATGTTATTACTAATTAGTAACTACGTACTATGTACGGACTTCAGCAGTTCGAAATGTTTTCAACATGTACGCCACCACGAAATAACTTTACCAAAATCCATCCTGTCTCGGGGGTTTCTCTTCAACAAACCAAACAGCAAGTTTGCCAGCTGTTGCGAAGTTCCTGCAGGAATTCTGTCAAGAAAAGAAAAAATTGGGTTGGGCTATTCTCTCTATTTTTTTTAATTCCTACGGAACGAATTAACAAATGTCAAAATTATTGCCTATTACATGATTATGAACACTCGTCTTCTAAATTTTGAGAAATAATCCACATACAACTCTTATACTGATTCAAGACAAATAAAATGAATGGTCAGGACTTTTGTGGGTTTCAATAACTAGTTAAAAAGTTAAGATGATGTTGGTTTTTAAAATTTACGCGTCTTAACCGGGACATTAGTGTTAAACAACATCTGGTCAGTTGTCACTAAAACTCAATCGACGAATCTCTAAAATCATCTACCCTCTATTTCCTTATGATTACCCTATAGTCAAACTTACATAAAAAAAAACTCAATATGGTAGTTCACTTACTGAGGTTTCACGTTTTTGTTCTTTTCATAAAACTTCTTCAGTGCTTGAGGGCTATTGGCCTAAAACATATGAAACAAGTTCAGATCTGTTGCACTGTTAGCCAAAATTATCCTGGGTACCCGAGGAAAGACTTCGCTCACAATATCGGGCGATAAAAACGGAGGCGGCCGAAGGACTGCAAAGCGAGAGTGAGGCCAGAGGCCAAGGCCAATAGCAAGCTTGTTTGCTCAGCCGCCCGAAGGTATTCCGATTGAAGTCTTTGCTCTGGCACCCAGGGAATTCCAATATGAAAACAGAACTGGAACCATCAGGCTGCCCAAACACTACATGTACAAACAAATTGCGATTTGATTCAAATAACACATAGTTTTTAATGTGATATGAAGGATATTGTATCGTACAACACAATATCATTCCTCAATTAAACTGAGAAACACGAAAGATGCATAGGGGACACTGGAGTAGATTTTGAGCTCCTCACTATAAGTAGTGAACATATCTTTCGTTTTCCAGCAAGTGCCTCAAATATATTAATAATGGGTGGAGACACAAAGATCTTTATAAAATGGTATCTGTATTATTCAATAATTTAAAATATGTTATACTTTCATCAATTAGCTTAGAACTGTCAAACACACATGGGTCTTGCAAATTAAGCCTTGTTGTATTCTGTTTAATAACTAAAATTAAATTATAGTTTTTGCTCCAGCCACCAACCTGAAAAGGAGCTTTGCCAGTCAGACACTGGTAGACAATGGTGCCCACACTCCACAGGTCGGCCTTAGCATCATAAGCTTTTGACATTATTACCTCCGGAGCCTGAGATAAACAAAGAAAACCTTCACTAGTATAGACCACCAATTCTAGAAGGCACTTAGGTCTACAATTTCCAATTAGTTGAAGACACTTTTTTTCATTACTTACATGTATATATTGAAGCATTTTATATTTGGCCCAGCCATTTACAAAATTAAAGTACAGCGGAGTCAAACTAATTATCCTTGTCAGAACATTTTTTTCTGGACATGTTGTTGATTTATCACAACTAAGGAATATCAATTCTTCTGTAATTTTAAAGACATGATCAGGGGCTCTCACCCAACCTATGTACAAGAACAAAATAGTTATGGATCAAAGGCAAAGGATGCAGTAACATTAAATCAACAATTTGTCCATCGTCACCTGAGATAATAAAAGGTCAGTACCCCTGCCTCAACCCCTCCCACCCACTTTACCCTCCTCACTGATTCCAGGCACATCACCCAGGCCAGGATAATAAACAATGGGATGTCCTGCTAAGCATCCTTCTATGTTGTCAACTGGAGGCCACTCAATACTAAACAGCATTATTTTATTTATTATAATGAGTTAAACATCAGGCAAGGCTGGGTGCCCATACATGAACATTAAATTAACTGGTGGTAACCATGACACCAAGTGCTACCGTCCCTCCTGACTCGAGAAGTAACACTTGTTTATTCTATGTCCATACCATGTACATGGGTGAGCCACACAGTGTTGCCGCCATCATCTCACCAGTAAGAAACCTTGCAAATCCAAAGTCCGCTAAAGGGTAATAATGATATTATAAAATTAGAGAGGGGGCTTTTTAGAGGGGGGAGGGGGGCTTATTTAAAATTCCCTGATAAAAAGGAGTCACTTTTTCTTTAAAACATAATTTCACTTATCTTTAATGACACAAACAATTCTTTCTTCCTTTATGTCTGAAGCAAGCAAAATAGTATCACATTGTTTTTTTTCAACAAAAGTACTGAACTGTAATGCCACAATGGCACTTTAAGTGCTGTTTGTTTTCAATTGGCCTTTTCACCTTTTTTGGGGGGGAGGGGGATAATTAGAGAGGGGGCCTTATTACCAATTTGAGGCTCCAGGGGAGGCTGATTAGAGAGGACGGGCTCATTAGAGCATTTACGGTAAAATGATCTACATTACTTTACATATTGACTGTAAGTCTAAGAAGAAAAGATCTTTACTCATCCAATTATCAGTATCTATTCTGAGATGTCACCTGTCCAATTTTTACAATGTGAATAAAAGTGAACATTTAAGAAGGCATAATAACTCTACTTGCTGCATACAAATTTCTAAAGGATGTTAGTCAGCTTAACAGATTGGTTTCTTGTGAGGTTTACACGTGACCAGTGACTGTTAAGTTTTGTTGGGCAGGTATTTATATTGCAAACAATTCTAAGAAGTTGCTAATTTTCATAACTTAGTTATTTTCAATTTTGATAAGAGCTAACTATCCATACAAAGCCTAAAACCCTTTACTTGCCAATTTTGAGTTTTATGTTAGATGGCATAGGGCTTCCATGCCCTGAATGACTCAACAACAAGTTCTGTGGCTTGAGATCCCTGTGAACAATTCCCTTTGACTGCAATGCACACATAGCTGATGCTGGAGAGGAAAAAAACAATTTTAATTAAAGTATCAAAATGGAAAAAAACCTTCACTCACTTGATTGTTTCTAGAATGTTCTTAATTAGATAAATCTATTTTAAAACTTATGATAATAATTATAGTTATAATAATTACTATTTATTTTATTTTATTTTATCTATTAAGAAACTTATGTAAATAGATTACTTGTAGTTACAGATTTATTTAATATTCATGATCTATTTTTTAATATATTTATTTGTTTATCTCTAATAAAGAGTAACAATAATAATTATGAATTATAACAATAATAATAACAATAATTACTTATTAAGTTATTTATTATTAGTATTTTTACTATTTGTCAAATGTTTTTAATTAACTGTGGGTGAACACTTTTCAGCGCATCTTCTCTCCAGTCCTGCTCAGTAAATGTGTATAAAAGAATAATTATATAATTTATTTACCTATTATAAGTAGCCAAAGACTGTAGTATTATCATGATAAAAATCATACTTCATAGCAATGGGATACTGGCTAATTGTGGGATCCATAAAAAAAAATTGAAATGTGAAAATCATTAAGCAAAACATACCAACTTGTCGTAGAAAGATGAAAAATCATTAAGCAAAACATACCAACTTGTCGTAGAAAGATGCAGATGGTGTCTTCGCTGAGTGAGCCTTTGTCTGGAGTTAAATCAAAATAAAGCATTAAAAAGTTGATCAAAAGTCAATGACTTTAGTTAGTAATGAGCATACATGTCGTATAAATTTGCATAAATTTTCTCTTCAATTTATTATGTACATTTAATTTATTTTAATACAGTCTAGAGTAATCAAACTCTATGTTATAATATAGCTTATATGGTGGTATATAAAATTAAATGACATTTAATTGTTGAAATTATTAAAACTTACAGAGTTATAAGTTACAAGTAATTTTTGTAAGCAGACTACAATATAAATAATTCAATAATAAAATGTTTTAAAGAAATATCATAATTGCAAAGTGGACTACATGTACCATTTAAATTAATAACATCAAGATTGCCTGAGTTTGAACCAATAATACTTAAATAAACATTGTTCTGAAGAAATTTCAGACTGGCTAATTGCTTACCATGTAGATAGTCGGCAAGATCTCCTCCATTGCAGTACTAAGTGATATCAACAGAACATTATGTTACACACTGGATAAACTCTGCTCTAGCAAGAAAAAACTTCTAAAACTTACTAAATTTTTCCAAGTAAAGATAATTTTATATAGAGATACACAGTTTGATTTCTTAGAAAAAACAACTTTCAATAACTAAGTACTTATCAAAATTAGTCTGTTTGAAACTAAATAACAGACCAGCAACATGAAAACAACTATCTACTGACAAAAGTGTATAAACAACACAGCTTTTGGAGCTCCCAATTAGTAACCAGTCATTTTCAACTTTTATGCTAATGTATCATTAAAAAATCTGTTTACTTTACTGACAGTTGAAAATAGAACTGATGCCTGATATACTTGAAAAAAAATCAAAAATTTATACATAAAAAATCATTTGGAGAAAAATGTTTAAAAAATTAAAAAGGAGGCAAATAAAGATTGCATTTTTTCCAAACAGGCAAGTTGAGGGTATTGCAGACAGGGTCTATATTTAAACCTAAAAAAAAGTTACATATTAAATTGATTAGGGCCTTAGGATAAATATGAATTCTTATAACTTACTATTGTAAAATGTATATACCGGTATATAATATATATAAATTGCCATAATAAATATTATATAATATACGGTATATTTGCCACAATTAATGTATGGAGTAAGCCTGCATGAAAACTTGCACTCTTCTACAGAACGATAACCAGACAAAATAATTAAAAATTTATGCTGTTAACATTGTTGACATCAGAAATATGTAATTACTGACAGCTAGTAGTAAAATGAAGTAGACAAAAGAAACAAATTTAGGTATCTAGATATTTGTAAAAATTATAATAATTTATATAAATAATTACTTAATAAATGGTTTCATCCTCACCTCCATTACAAGGTTGACATGGTTAGATGTTTCCTGCAATCATCAAAAATTAAAAAGTTATGGTCAAGCTTTTTGCAAAATAACTTTGTGAGAATTTGTTTGAATGTTTTAGATTTTAAGGGCCCGGATTAGCTACAGCTGCAATTCCTACATGCTCTGCACTTTGGTTTTAAAAATGTTTCGGTTTCATCAAGTCACTTAAAAATATAAAACAATGAAAAATAATCCAAAATTAATAACTAAATATAACCTGCAGTGTAAAGGTCATTTAGATTTAAATTGTGTTCTCACAAAGTTTGATTTATTTTTTTGTTAATTTAAATATTTTTCTACAGGTCTGCATACCAAAGTCTTCAACTGAAATGAGGGCAAAGGATGGCGGACTTTGATCTGTCCTCATGCATTTAAAAACATGTACCACATGTGTTTAAGTTACACATTAAATTTATTCAAATATATTGAAATATCAATAAGATGACAGTCGCTAGTGTGTGCAGTGAGAACTTTGCACACTATTATGGCCACCTTTCCCAAAACATTCCTTGCATGGACAAAACATGACAAATGGAAAATAAAACTTTGCTATGTTATCTCAGTCTATAACTGCAAGAGCCAGCCCTCTTCACTAAGTCATTAATGTCACAGCATGCAAATTTTTGGTGTAATATATCTGACCATTGTGACCAGAAACCATTTGGCATGTAAGATTTATTTTAACTGACATTATTCTATAGTTTTGCTTACCAGAAAAAAATCAAAAACTGTTACAAAATTAGCTCGAAATGCAAGACCCAGACAACACTGTGCATGTCAGATCTACAATATGTAATTATCATTAATGGTGTTCCAAGTTGGACTTTCGGACTTTCACCCAACAAAGCCAATTCATAGAACTCTTGTTCAAAGAGCTGGTCTCATCTTCAATACTATTTATATCATTCTTTCACGTGGCATGTAATAACACTGGCATGACAATGGGGGAAAAGAAAGATTATGGAAGCAATAATGATAGCAGCTCAAAGAATCCATCTTTAAACAAAAAGCTTCAATCCCATTCAATTTTCCTGTTCCCAATGGGAATAACTAAAGAGTATTAATAAAGCTTTGAATTTTATGCAGCAAACAGATCTTGAACCCTGATAATGACTTTTAAGTCAAAAATGTTTGGTTTTTATACAACATTTAACTTTTGCAGCCTTAATAATTTTATCCAATGCTAGTTGTCAAACACTATGTAGTGTACATATTAACTATTTTGTGTTGAACTTGACCTCATTTGCCATAGTGTTAAATGGCACCTGAGCCCAAATAGATGAAATTTAAGAAAAATATAAAATTAAGTATAGTTTAAAAAATTCAACCTACCTGGCAATCGAATAGCGCAACTACATTTTCATGATGAAGTTCCTAGTCAAAACAAAGAATTGATTTACGTTTCATGTTAGTATTTTTTCAACATTAGACACACCGTATCTCGGCGTTACATGACCGTCATTCTTGTCACGCATTCATCACTGCACATAGGTTCATATTTATTGCACCAGGTGTATTAGCACAGAACTGAAACAAACCGAAAGACCAAATATAACTCGACTTGTCTCACCTCCAGCATGTAAATATAAATAAAAAATATAACACACATTTAGATAATTTAAAAATCGTGACAACAGAAACATGAAAGAAAGTCCGAAGTCGAATATGTGCCCCTGGGCTTATTAGCTGTAGAGACCATAATCCATTTATTTCAGCAGTGGATCTACAAATTTGATAGAGCAAAGCAAATACATATTTCAACAAACCTTCAGAATCTTGATTTCCTTGGCAAGAAGACTTTGTGTCTTGGAAAGATTTTTCTTTGTTATCACTTTGATCGCAACAACGAAATCCTCTTTCTACAAATGCAAATGTTAAGAAACGAATAAAAGTATTGCGTGTGAGAGGAATATCGCATGCACTAACCATTCCTACAACTGGCAGTGGCTTAAACTAATACAAGTCAAACAATCTATTGCATTCGAACACAAACCTACAAAAACAAAACAAACTTTTGGCGGGTTTTGTAAATTTTCAACGGATGTTTTGTTGACGATGACAGCTGACAAATTCAGAAAGAAAAACACGCACTGACAATGGAAAAACACTCCACAATGCACAACCCGATCAATTCAAGTGTACCTTTCTGTGATTCCCTTTGAAAACCACCGCAAAAGCCCCGTGGCCGATAAGGTCTTTCTTGTTGTATACAAACTCCCCGACGTTCTCGGCCATAGCGGATACTCGCTGTCTCCACCCCGAGCCAACGTTATAAACGTTTGAAGAAACAGCTTCGCAATGGAAGACAAATTGAGTTGTTCTGGTCCCAAAAGACCAAAGAAAAACACGAAAACGAAGTGTTTTCTCTGTTCAAGGACGAATCTGTGAATGGACGTTTTTGTCCCAAAGAAAGGCACTTTAGAATCATTCCTAGTAACGTTATATCTCGCTTACATGTTGACAATTTTCCCAAATGAAGACATCTTGCGATCTGTTGCCAAAAATTTTCTGTTTTGTTTATGTTCGAGATCTGGGCATGCTCAGTAAAAGGCGCGAAAGACCATTCGTTCGTTCGAGTGACGTCACCGTCGTTTCACTCCGGAAACTACCGAGTACTCCCGAGTAATATTACGCGGCGTTTGTTCCCATCTTTTTTTAAAAAAATTGTTATTTGTAAATGATATTTTTCCGTCCACGAGTTCCTCTGTCTACCCAAGATTAGCGAACAACTATACGATTAAATTTTCGTGACCACTTTTACGGTTTCGAGAAAACATTAACAGGGGTTTGTCGCTTTCGAGAAGTTATAAATAATATTAATACCACAGGAGGTACTTGTAACTCAACTGGCACGTTCTAAATATAATGCCTGTCTGGCCAAGGTCAGTTTTACTTTTATACAAAAGTTATGCGGAGGGGGGGGGGGGGGCAGGGGGAACTCTGGTTGACTCTTAAAGTTAGCATGCACAGAGATTCCAACCCCTGCAGCTTAAAAATCAGGAAAATTTTCCCAGATCATTCCCCACTTCAGCCCATGCATTTCCTCAACGGTCTTATAAACCGGGCTTTTTTAAAACAAAAAGAGTTAAAAGTACTTGCTACTTGCTTAAAAAATACCGCCAAGTTTCTTTTTTAAATCAAAAGTTTCCGAAAGGTAAAAAGCTGCCGCTAATGAATTATTGGCCATTTCGCTGATACAAAATTTTGTTAGGTCCTAGCCTGCGTAGCGGAGTAAATGGGAGGGAGAAGGGAAGGGAAGGCAAGCGAGCGAGAAAAAAGGGGGGGGGCGACTGGGGCATCCCCTTGTGGGGATCAATTTTTTGAATGTTGCTTATGTTAAATTAATGTACCTAATGTTGACGGCTTAGCTATGACTTCAGCCCCCACGAGGCAAGAGGAAATGGATTTTAATAGCAACATTTTGTGGCAAAATCACCATAAATTATCTAAAAGTAGTCTGACAGAATTTTGAAAACCTTATTCACTTTCTAGTTCTCTCTTTCTGATCATTCCAATATGCTTTGATACATTACATCTATAAAACTCTTAAAATAATCCAAGTGGCCGCTTTGTTCTTCAATTCATGGTGACCTTACTATTAAAACTGTTTGAAACGGCTTGTTTCACCAACACGTGTATGGCACGTGAATATAAATATAGGTAGTTATATTGAATCAGTACACTGAAGTATAAGCATTTAGTTGTCGTAACGAGAAGTGCCTTTATGCTAAAACCAAGCCAGCCCCATACATTACTTTCATATTCTGCTCAAGTGACCATAAACAATGACTTCATGCAAGTCAAGGTACCGGCTCAAGGTCAAGTTCAAAGTTCTCATACATTTTCTGTATTTTGGTCAGAACGTATCAGCTATTCAGTGTTTACGCTATTGTCAAAAGATCTTTTTAGGGGCTTTTTGGTTCTGAGAGCAGAGCCTTACTGATCGAAAACCATACCTTATCTGACAAAGGGCGCCTGTGCGGGCAGATCAGAGGATGGGGGGGAGGGGGGTTTGCATACCCCCCCCCCCCCATGGACCAAAAAGAGGCGTAACAGTTGGCGCTACTGTAGTCGGAACGACTAAAACTGAAAGAAAAGGCCATAAGTGCGTTTTGTCCCATAAATTTAGTGTCCAAGTTTACGAAATTTATTAAACGTATTGGCTTTGTTAATGGGTTTTAGATGACATATATGGAATATAGAAACTGTTAGTACCTAGCGACCATTGGTTTGCACCCTCCCCCAAACAAAATTCCTACCTTCGGGCCTGGAGACATACCCCTATTGTGAGAAGTATCCCTGGAGCAAACCACGCTGAGTTCCTAACCGGAAACGGGTAATTTACGTATACTGACTGATTGGAGACGCTGCGCGCTACTTCGTTTCATTGTTTGTAGGGCTAGAGACAATTACAGGCCTTCTTACGTACGTGTCCAATCAATAAAAACATCCCATTTGTGATCTTACCAGTTCTTACTCGCATAAAGTCAGGCCAATTAAAACTGAAATTTTCCTGGTTTCTCATCAGAAATTTACCGAAAATCAAAAAGGGAGTTAAAATATCATTTTAAAATTAAAACGACTGAGAATCGTTTTATCACTAACCATTCAAACCGATTCTCTGACCACGTTGGTACAAATGATGACCAACTGATCTGACACTGGCTCGGCTGATTCGGCAGTACCGAAGAGCGTACTAATATTTTGTATATATTGTTAAAATTCTGAGAAATTAAAATTTATGTGTCAGCAGTTTGAAAATGTTGGTGCTCCGGTGAAAAACCGGGTTTCGAGTATTTTTTAGACACCCCGACGGAGAAGTTTCTGAACTACATTGAAAAGTCCATTTAAAAAAGACATCAGGTAATTGCTACTGTCTGAACAGTTACCACAGAGACGGACGAATGCCGAGAATGGCGCGTCGATTACCAGCAAGCGAAAAAAATTTAAAAATCGCCGGCTTGTAATTGCAAGCCTAAAAATGTTAAAGAAAATACATTTCTGGGAAACCAGAAAATGAAAAAAAACGTAAGAAGCCAAAGATTGACCGACATAAAATAATCATAATTGTACTCCCACCCTCACCCTCCCCTCCCCCCTTTCAGTCCCCTTCACCCATGCCCCAGGGCCCCATGCATCATGTCGGTGCGGAGGCCGGCCGCCGTACGGGTACACGAGGTTAATTTCAGTTTTAGATTTTTGCCCTTATTTGCAAATTGTTGATTTAGAGGGGACTGGTTGTGTAAAAGCACGACGTTTCCTCGTGTAAGGCTTAGTCAAGTTCAATATTACATCACCCGCTCATAAATAAAGTACATGATCACTACATGTTGCACACGGTGTTGCAATTCGGGTTTTTCCCTTTCTCCCCATATGCGCGCCCGCGAACTCTTGGTCAGAGTCCAGAATTACGATTGAAGAGATCAGAGACTTTGTTTTTTTGGCGTCTTAATACAGATGATCGAGCAGTGAGATGGCGAACGTTGTATCTCAGTTAGAAATAGTGACTAAACAGATGACAAAAGCGGTAGTAAAACTACAAACCGCGAGCTACTTTGAGCCATCTGCGTTAGCAGAAAAACCACTAAAACTTTCACAAGCGTATTGCTTGATGTGGCAGGAGAAGGAATCGGGGGATGTTGACGGCCGGAGAAGCTCCTTTGAACTTCTCGGAGGAGCGATTGCAGCAGCGCTTTTGGATCTCATCGTGCTGGGAAGAATTGAACTTGAAGTCGCTCCAAAGTCGGCTCTTGGGTTTTCGTACAAGAAGAACTACGTCAAGGTAAACGAATTTTCGTACATTCTGAGCGTCACGGGTTTTTAAACCAAGCTTGCGTTTGACAGCTGATGGTGATACTGACACGAACCAGATCAGGTCAACTTTTGTCTTGCAAGTCGATTTCGTACCCTATAGAATGGGCTTTTCAAAGTGTGGTTCAAAACAGATAGAAATAGAAATACATCGGGCTCTTACATTTGTCAAAAAAAAAATCATCTTACAGTTGTTTTAACAATAGGTTTCAATTTACATAATTCTTGCTTCTGACTTGAAAATACGTAGCAGAATGTTGGGAAAATTGCACGCCACTCAGCTAAAGGCTCGGTGCGTTACGGACCAGGTTTGGGATTCGAGTGCATTGCATGATATCGGGAACGTGAAATATGGAATAAAACTTTGAATCAAGTCGCCCCTGCACGTACAGATCAGTAAGAAGTTGAGTCGTCAGCATTTTCTTGCACTTTGTTAATCGCCATGAATTTAGTTGCTTCTTCGTCTTCGTACCCCTGATAAAATGTCCATCTGGGCTCTACTTTAACATTTTCAGTAGTGTGGTGATTTTACCCAAGCAATATATCGTTCCTATCGATCCTATATAATTATAAAATATGGTTAGGCGAAGGGAAACTCAAATTACCATTATGACATCTATTTTTGAACTCATTTGCATTTTATACAATTCTTCTTCTGCTTTCTATCATGTTGTAAACAAGTGTGCTTTAATTTGAATGCCATAGAAGAGAAAAGTGTTTTTAAGCAAAATTGCGCAATGAATAAAAAATCTTCCAACAATCCTTACAGAAAAAGCTAAGATTAGGACTTGAAAATAGAGGTGAACAACAAATCCAACAACTTGCACTTGTAGAGACCAGCTTGATTAACTTTCATTCTTGGTTCGCTGTCCGAGTCTTCATGTTCTTTTGTTGACGGAAAACCACACACGTACAAAAGAATAGCTACATTATTATATATGTTAATATTTTGCTTCTCACTTTGCCTTCACATTCTATTTACGAAATTATCCTTCGCGTTCAAGAGTACTTAGCTCTACCACTAGTTATTCATATTTTGAAACTTTGGATGTTTTTGCTGGTTTGTGTTTACAGGACTTCATAAATGAACTGAAAAAAAGAATGGAAAATTTTTAGTACAGCTGAGACACTGTTCTCGAGGGCACGTGTAGCAGTGTACGTGCAAACGGTTAAGAGATTTGTTTTGCATCTCACGTCCGGTATCTCAAGTATCAAAGACCTTGGGGATTTGAAACAATTGATTTTAACACCTCATATGAAAACTGGAGTTGTGGAGAGGATAATTTGCATGCTCGGCCAAGGTCAGAAAAACAATCTGAAAACTGCAGACTAGCTTATAAATTGTGATCTGACGTATTTATTAGAGTAGGATAATCGTTAACTAAGCGGAAGTCGTTTTGGAACTTCAATTATTTGTGGTTTTTGATATGGCATTTACAGACATGGAAAATATTACAAAATGGACTGTTTGTTGTTCGTTCGTTGAGCGGTGTGTGACATCACGCCACATCCATGACGTGTTCTGGTCCGATGTTCCCTGACCAATCAATTGTCACTTCAAATAATAAACAAAAGCTTTTCAAATACTTCAAACGTTCAACCTGTGGTTTTGCCCATTATAAATTTGCAAACGTTTTAAATATTGAGAAAGGACCGTTTCTTGAAAATGTAAAAATAATGTCTTTTTTCAACTTGGCTTCCAAATCTGATATAGAGTGACCACTGATACAGATTACAGGAGAAAGACTTTTTTTGTGACACACGGTAATTATCCAGATGAGCTTTAATCAGTGGAACAAAATTTTGAAGACGGAGTTATGATAGAACACATTTTAGAAATAGCGGAACGGGATTTGCGCTCGTGTTTTGAAGGAATTTTATTAGATTGGAGCATCTGTTTATACTGGACAATTTGTTCATATCTCAGAAAATGGAAAATATCGAATGTATACAGCTTATTTAAAAAATATTTTTTAAAAAAATACCTTCATCAGGATCATGTGCTATACTTAAAGATTGAACAAGAATTTACATGCGAACTTACACCTGACTCAACTGAGCGATACAGCGACAAAAAACTTCGCTTTGTAGCACTTAATTATTTTTTAAACGGTAGTTCTGCTGTGCTGGTACACTGTTTTCGCCAGGAGGTACAAGAGGGGAAATAATAATATTTTCTGAGGCGTTAACTCGGTCAATAATACATTTTCAAATGCGCCGAACAGTACTGTTTATATTACGAGGAAAAAACAATTGCGAGCGCAGGAGTTGAAAGAAAGTTTCATAGAGATTACCTTAAAAAAAAATAATCAGATGGGGTTGGTGAAACGACAAAAGCAGGGTTCCCCACGCGTCGCATTGGCTTCACAACAAAAGTTTGATAATGATGATACCCCATTGAGAACAGGATGTCACACCTAGGTATTATATTTAATCCTGCTCAACGTGATATTTCTTGATAGATGTTATCTATTTTTAGTCAATTTGTTGTTGATTTAACAAAGCATTTTTGCACGAATCAAAAACTTTTCACCCGGTACGCAATTGATCCAATGAACTCAGACGTACTTTGTTCGACCCATGCCTTGTCACATTTTTTGTTTTCCTTGAAAGCCTGCGGTCAGATCTCCTCGGACGCGCGCGCGAGAGAGAAAAGAAACGTGTATGACGGCTTGTACACTCTACCGGAGTACCGGTTACGTGCAGGAGGGTACGTGTGTTGTCAAACACTAAGAAGAAAGCCAGCTGACCAGACGTACACAGCGGGCGACGTAGTCTGCGTTACAGACGGTGTTTCAACGGTCACTAAGGCCCTGTTTACATGGAGAAAGATAGCCCGCCTGACCGAGATATCTCGGCTCGGCGGGTGCACCTTCTCTATTTAATTTTATCGTTGCGTTTACATGTGAACCTGGCCCTTGGCACCCGCCTCACCGAGTTAAATTTTTACCATGCAAACACTTGACACCCGAGTTATCTCGGTGAGGCGAGCTATCTTTAGCTTACAGGGCCGTAGCAAGCCTTGGAAAACTGGGGGGGCACCGCCAAGAGCCGAAGGTGTGAGCCTTCTAGGTGGGTCCGGGGGCATGCTCCCCCGGGAAATTTTGAAAATTAGGTTGTCTAAAAACGTGTTTCCTGGGTTTTAAACGCCATTTGAAACAAAATCCGAGTGTCTAAAACTAGTAAAATATGACACGTTTTTCTCAAACTTGGAGCAATTTGCAGAGCTTGACACATTTGACACATTTGCTGGGGAAAAAACTGGGGGGGCACGGGCCCCTCCGGCACCACCCCTTGCTATGGCCCTGTTAATTAAGCACTGGAGCGATATATAATTTCATGCTACTAAGATTGATATATTGAGCACTAGAATCATGATATAAAATATAGAATATACATAGTTATAAATTATACTATCTTAATGCTAGAATACTAGAATATATGATGTAAGCACTATAACGTACACATTATAAGCACTATACACTGTCTGATATTTTTTACTGTACCTGAAGCAGCCTGGTTTGTCACACATAAAAACTTCTTTGCCATCACCACAAATAGTACAGTACATCTGTGCAGCAAATAAATTATCATAAAAAGAATTCAATAATAAAAGAAAGCAAGTAAGAACCAGTCATAGACCGTATGCATAATACGCTTCACTGGTCACGGACAAAAACTTTGAGTCGAGGCTGGTAAGGCAGAAATACAGCAAATGTATGAAAATTTGGAAACCGACCTCGACTTGAAGTTATTGTTTATGGCCAGTGGGGCGTATTATATATGCATACGGTCTATTATCAGGGACTGAAGTACATGTATTAATTTTTCAATAAGCTTACCGTGCTCATGAACAATTAAGAGTGCTAAAAACAAATGATTACAAATTTTAAAAAATGTTCAACTTATTGCCGATTCTATAAGTTATATAATTATTAATTATTAAAATAAAAAGAGCTCAAAGTTACCTGGTAACCGTCTTCATCAAACAGATATGAACACTCTAGAAAGGAACGCTGTAGAGGTGAATGAACAACAGTCATGAGAAAAGTTTTGAATTTTTTTTTGTTTTTCTTTAACTTATTTACTATAATTTGATTATTCAGTGGCCTTTCTGCCTAATGCAAATCCAAATAGTTCTCATTTTTTCTCAAAACAATCTGGCAAACTATATTAAAATTGACAGTAAGCATCCCAGAAGTGGGGGAGGAGGGGCTAGGGAGGGGGGTGTTACCCACCCACATTTGGGGGATGTACAGTATAATTACTGACCAAGGAATGAACTACTGACTTTATAATAAGTTACTAGTTACCTTGCATTCTTTACAAAGACCCCCCTGGAACAAGGGGTGTTGACAGCAAACCTTCACATCACCACAGGCCAGGCAGATGTCTAGAAAGTTAAATAAGGGAATGGAATTGCAAAAAAGTGAACTCTCAGGCTACGTACATATATACAATCCATGCTCAAAAAATATCTGCATGGATTGATCAAGTTTGTGTTACCAATTGAAAATTTTTTGTAGATATGATGTTCAAATGGCCTTCAATATTTACCTTCAATCTTTCTCTTCCCCTCGGCAACTTCATCAAACATTGCTGTTACAACAGTATAAGAGAACAAGAAAATCTACAGTTAGAGTATTAGTTAACAACAATGAATAGAGTAATAGTTAATAATTATACAGTTAGACTAATTGTTAATAGCTTATAATGTATACAGTCATTGACAGTTTTTACTAAATCGCATATTAGTTAAACAGTTGTAGTGTTTGTTTTAAGGCATTGATGTGATACCACAAACAATATTTTTAAAAAAATGCAGTCTAAAAGCATTTAATTATTAATTAAAATATTACTTTAATTAGCTTACACAAAATTGTACTAAATTTAGGCTACTGGAGAAGATTAAGTCTTCATGTCATTTCTACTAAATAAATATATCTACTTTAATCTGTATTTTTTTCTGTCCAATGCAAGTATATACACAATACTTTAACTAACTATAAAACTCCAAAATGTACCTTTGATGTCTTTAACCTTTCCTCTGGTTTTACTGTCAAGATTAGATCAGCTAAATTATGTTTTACTTAATGATAATTAATCATAATATGATGTTGTTATGATGCAGCTATTACTGATTGTTAGAAAAAGAATTGCAATAGCTATATATAGGACTGATACATTGTAAGCTTCTGCTAGTGAGAGTACCATGGAACATCGACAACTTTATAATAATAATAATAATAATAATGACTGTTTTTAAAGTGCCCATATCTAAGAAAAATTCAAAGACACTATTTACATTG
>JAOBYE010399979.1:2544-14295 GCA_025403585.1 Parazoanthus swiftii
AAGAGACACGCGAAATGTAGGACGGTTTAAGGGAACGCAAGAGCCACGCGAAATGTAAGGCGATGTATTGGAAAGCAAGAGACACGCGAAATGTAAGACGATTTATGAGAACGCAAGAAACACGCGAGATGTAAGACGATTTATGGGAACGCAAGGGACACGCGTTATTTGCAAACGCCAAGTAAAGGTATAAAACCAAACAAGTCTAGCCCAGAGTATATGCACAGTTGCAGTTCAGTTGTGTTTGGCAGCCGGGAAAGTGCAATTTATTTGGAGCAAAACAAAACAAACACAAGCTTGTTGTCATACTATATAAACGTGCTTGCTCCCCGACAACAAAAAGTGCTTGAGTGACTGCGTTCAGCTGATACTCTTTCAAACTGTTTAGAGACTAGTACGAAAAACTGCCCCAATCTGACTGTCTTATTTCTGCACTCAAAGTTTGCTAATTTTGATGGGTATCGGAAACAACTGAGTTTGGTTTCTGGCCGAGGATCGAGGGCAGTTGGGTGGAGGGTGAAAAGTGGCGGGTTGAGGGTAGTAGGTTGAAGGTTGAACGTTGGGGGAAGTGGCTCGATCCAGTATCGGGGGTAGTAATTCGAGGACATGATACTGAGAGCGACTTCGTTTTATGAATTGTAGGTTTTAACCTGCAAACGCCTGGTCGTTCAGTTTCCGTTGTCACACCATAAAATTATTAGCAGTTACCGAAGCTCTGTGTCTGCACTTAGTCACCTCTTATACTGAAGGTCTAAGCCTTTACTGCAAAGGGAAAGCATTCGGAGTCACTTACTTTAAGAATTTCAAAAAGGATTGGCTCGCTGAAGGTTATATCAAAGTTGTATCAATAACGAGTATTTCATGAAGAGCAGTTATAGAATAATGAATGAATCCCGCCCTGACGGGGGAGGGTCCGGTTAGGCATCTGGATTTGCCACTCCTAACTGGAAAAAGCTGTGTAGTGGATCTTGCTGACGTGTGCATTACTATATTTAACGAATCAAGGATGACTGCCATGGAACTTATGGCACAGCACAACGTCTTAATTGTAAGAGACTAATTACCAAAAATACAGTGTGGACTCATTAACTAATCTATTTATTCTGCTCTTGCTTACATTACATAAAAAGAAAGTTGTAGAGGGGCAATATTATCCCCCCTCCCTAACGCTGCCCCGGTCCCAACTCGTGTCAAGACGAGGCCAAAAAAGCCCAACCTTGGTTTTGCTTAAGTGTTCGTGTCAAAGCATCTGTTAAAGTAACCATACTTTCAAACAAAAAAAT
Organism: Parazoanthus swiftii; assembly: GCA_025403585.1. Lineage (NCBI taxonomy): Eukaryota > Metazoa > Cnidaria > Anthozoa > Zoantharia > Parazoanthidae > Parazoanthus > Parazoanthus swiftii. Next base: position 3,828 of record JAOBYE010399979.1, read on the forward strand.
AACTTTGAACAGGTGACCGCGGTTCACGAAGGACTGAAGTGTACACTCTTTTTTATTAAGAACAAACTTAACAAGACCATTGCCCGAAAAATAAGAACAAAAATTTATACAGGGGTAAAATGTTGAACTACAGTAGTCCTACAGTACTCAGCTCTCCGATAACGCACCCATGACGTTCAAAAATAGCTTGTCTTGCAAAAGGCACTTCACATTTCTTGTGAAACAGTGCACAAAAGCCCCTAACTACATTTTGTTAACATCATAAGTGAAGTCGAAACGTTTTGTCACAATATATCAAGAAAACTATTTTGTCTATTATTATCTTTGAGAAACGCGTAGAGTGTGCAAAATACTCATTGCATGACCCAGCAAGACACTCACCGAAGCCTGCTCTTCGATACGTGTTGTTAAATACTGCTCCAATGCGATATCAAGGGCAGTAGAGTCCGAGTATATCTTGCACTTGATATCCAACATAAGGGCGAGGATTCTTTCGTATATTTCAACGCCATTTCTTCTCGAGGCATAGTGCAAAGCATTTTATTCACAAATAACCATTGCTTTGAGATTTTCACCACAGAACAAGAGTTGATTGAACACCCCCGGTTCACCAAGAGTGGCTGACAAGTGGAATGGACTTGCAACCACACTGGCTTAAAAATCGGTATCCATTTCAAGCGATAGACATTTGTCTATAGCGCTAGTTGAGCCACTTTGTAAAGCAGCGTGGAGTATGTTAAATTGTTGATTCCCTGAGCTTAGTACTTAACCATTTGCTCCGTGTGTAACTTGGAGATCCATAGCTTCTACTTTACCTTCAAGTGCCGCTTGAATAAGTGTAGTGTTGCCCGCAAAGTCTCTATACACTTCATATCAACACTCGGCAGTGACATCACTTTCTTAATGGTTCCAACATCTCCTCCTTGTACGGCAAAGTGAAGTAAATTCATATTATTGTTACAAACAGCAGTCGGCGAAGCACCGTGTGAGAGAAGTAGATCTACTGCAGCCACCTTGCCACCAAGAGCAGCGCGATGGAGAGGCGTCACACCCTCGCTGGATTTAGAATCAACAAGGAAACCAAGGCTCAGTACTTGCTCAAGAGTTTTTACATCGCCACTTGCTGCAGCGTAGTGAAGCAGATTGCCAAGCCTACTCTCAGTTGTTTGATCTGCTCCGTGATCAATTAAAAAGTTGAATGCGTCCAATTTACCACTGAACGCAGCACGATGAAGAGGTGTAGATCCCTGGCTGTCTCGACAGTTGACATCAATCGGAAGTTCCAGCAGTCTCTCTATTGTGGCAGTGTTCCCACCATCAGCAGCGTAGTGAAGCACATTCCAACGGTTCTTATCTACAGCTGTTTGATCTGCTCCACGGTCAATCAGAACATTTACTGCGTCCACATTACCGTGTAACGCAGCAATGTGAAGAGGAGTGCTGCCATCACTCGTTCTAGAGTTGATATCAATCGAGAGTTTCAGCAATCTTTCTATTGTGGCAGTGTTGCCACCATCGACAGCGTAGTGAAGCACATTATAACTGTCTTCATCGACAATTGTTTGATCTGCTCCATGGTCAATCAGAATATTTACTGCGTCCAATTTACCGTTTAACGCAGCCTTAAGAAGAGGAGTGCTGCCGTCCTTTGTTCTAGAGTTGATATCAATCGGCAGTTTCAGCAGTCTCTCTATTGCGGCAGTGTTTCCACTATCAGCGGCGTAGTGAAGCACATTCCAATTATTTCTATCGACAGCTGTTTTATCTACTCTCGATAGTATCAATAGTTTCTCTAGGATCCCTAAATGTCCACACAGTGAAGCGCAATGAAGTGCATTAGAGCCATCATCCATCACAACTGCAGGGTCTGCTCCACAATTGAGAAGGTAGTTTACAGCTTCACTGTTACGATTAACAATAGCCTTCATGAGCGGAGTCATTCCATTTTTAGTTCGCGAATCTAAAAGTTCCTTTCTCCATGCCAATACGAACTCAGCAGTGGAAACATGACCTCCGCGTGAGGCGAAGTGAAGAGCGTTCATCCCAAAATCATCCACTGCCGTCACATTTGCGCCACTGGACATCAGAACACTAACAACATCAACCCTGCCATTCTGTGCCGCGATATGGAGAGGAGTGAGATTACTGCTGGTTTTCGAGTCAACTTTCATTCCTCGTTCTAAAAGCAGTTTAACTAATTCACCGTTCCCTCCCCTGGCAGCGTGGTGGAGAGTGTTCCATCCATTCTCGTCCTTGAAGTTCAAATCACTTCCGCTGTCCAGAAGGAATTCGGTAATGTGTTTGAGCCCACAATCAGCCGCGTGATGTGCACCAACCGAGATGGCTCGCTTGTGACGTTTTCCGTCAGAGTCAACGAATGATTTGACATCATGTAATCTTCCTTCTCGGCAGGCTTGATAAAAGGCTTGCTCATCCTTAGGAGTCGACCTGGTTCCTTCACTGGCCCTTTTTTCTGCAGTCATAAGAAGAACTCGGTTGTTATTTAGCTCATAGTGTAGCTAAAATTATATTCTTATTTATAAACTGAACATTTGGTGTTATAATTTCAATATGTAAAATATTAGAGTTTACTTCAGTTACCTTCACCGGAAGAATCGTACAGTGGCTGCACGTCAGTGTGCACAGTATTGTTACTGTGAAAAAAAGCACATTGCTGTAACTGTAAAAACGCAACGCTGTGACAGCGATAATGGTGACATCGATGAAACAGTAACGTTATTAACAGTGCAGTAACAGTGATGCAGGTTGCAGTACTGTTATAGTAATGTGGGCATCGATGTGACAGTGACGTGAACTGACAGCGCTGTATAAGCGATGCGAACTGACAGTACTGTAACAGCGGTGCGAACTGACAGCACTGTAAGTTCACATCACTGTTTCACTAGTTTTTACAGAGCTGTTACAGCGCTGTCAGTTCACATCGCTGTTACAGCGCTGTCAGTTCACATCGCTGTTACAGTGCTGTCAGTTCACATCGCTGATACAGCGCTGTCAGTTTACGTCGCTGTTGCAGCGCAATGCACATCGCTATCGCTGCGCTGTTACTTCCATTGCTGTCACATCACTGTCAATACATTCACTGTCACAGCGATTTCAGTGTTGCTGCTGTTACAGCGCTGTAATTGCCATCACTGTAGCAGTACTGACCCTGTTATCACTGTTCCACTGCTGCCACTTGATTTGCTGTCACATCGCTGTTAAAATTACAGCAGTGACATCACTGTGGCAGTAATGTTATTATTTTTCGCTGTTACGCCACTGTCAGATTCTAGCTATGTAGGGCATATTGGTCACTTCCTCAATTTGAACAAAACACATTGCCGATTGAAATAGATACTAATTGAAATTCTTAATAAAACTGCCAGAAAACGGTAAAAAATATCATGTTTAGATTCATATTTTTTTATTCATTCTGCCTCAAAACTGTAAGCAAAAGGACGAAAAATTAAAACCTAACTTCCTTCTAACAAGAGTTTCAATCTTGTACCCACACACTCATGATGGCTATTTCCCTTTGACCACGCAAGCCTTTCTTCTTCCTAATATTTGAGACGAAATCTGCTCTTTCATTGTTTACAACGATACTCATAGCATGTACTGACCTTCATGGGATAATACACTAAGCATCTCTTGCAGTTTGCTGGCATGAAGGCTGACCGTGCTTTCTATCAACGTTTCCAAATTATCAACACGACTTTCAATCTTTGACACTCCTTTGCCCACCACAGCTTCTATCTCTTGTATATTGCTATGTTTGCTTGTCAAGGGCGCGGTCAGCAGTCGGTTGATTGCTTGTTGCCATTCGTGTTCTTTGTTTATGTACCTGAAAATCGAAATTAAGAGTGCCTGCCTGAGAGAGTCAAAAGGTGGAATTGCGGGTTCGGCGAAACTCCACCATACAGCAACCAATAAACACTCTATTGCAACTATTCACCATGGCATAATTAGTTTCTATTGGCATTGCATATGTTCGGATATCAGACCACCTCCCCCCCCAAAAAAAAATAAAAATACACGAAAAAATGCAGTGAACGTGAGTGTGTTTTTCTCGACGCTTTTAAAAGAACACACCTCAATCTTTACACAATTACAACCTTGATTAAACCACATTAACCCTTAAACGTTTATGGGGGGTGGGGGTTCTACGGACCCCCTCCCCAGGGTTTTCTAACCTAAATTCTGAAGCTTTGCAGCAATTAAAAATGAAACTTGCAGTACCTGTAGTCTAATTAAAAACACATCTTCTGACGTTGACGTTGAGGTGCTTCACCTCCCCCCCTCCCCCCACTCTTTCAAAATTATAAAGAGTTGCTGTGAAAAAGTCTCCTATTTCGACTCACTAGTCAGGGCCCCTCTCCCCCACCTCGAATTAAGCTAACTCTAAAAGTAGTTGTGCAGTCCCTGATAACATGTGGTAGGAACATTGCTCAAATGTTTTTTGACACGGCGCATACTAATGTAACCAGCGTTTATATAATTTAATGGAATTTTTCATGCGGGGCCAAAATCTCATGCGGGTAGGTTACGAAAAGCTCGAAATTGACTTTTGCTGGCCTAAATACTACAGTTTCTCCTGAAAATACATAATTTTGGTTTACTAAATGCAAGTTAAACAAGTAAAATAAGTTGTTTTATATCCACCACTCTGTTTCCGTTCGTAAAGTTGATGCCGTGTCAAACTGAAAACGATGGAATCGGGAATAGAAACATTTCGTTTTGTTTACTACACTATAATAATAACTAACTACGGGACACTAAGGTTAAACGAATATGGAGTTCATGATAGCCGGGAAAAGAAACATCGCCAGGTTACCAAGTTACCGCGACAAGAGCAATTCTCTTCTCACTGGAGTAATTGTTCAAGATGGCGGTCGGAAGTTGGAACTTCTTCAGGTTAATTACAATAATTTAAATTATTCAATGTGACCCTTGTAATCTATGCGAAGTTTTCGCGGGCAGTTCATAATCAACTTAATCATATGCCACAATCATTATCAATCACTTAAAACTAACATTTTTGCACACACTTTAGGATTGCGTCTCAGTGATAAACCTCTTCACCAACTATTCTGGAACAGGAATTCCTTCTAAATTTCCAGAGCAATGTGAAATAACTGTTTGTAAGTTACAACTGTAAAGAGGTTTATCACTGAGACGTATTTTCTTTGTAACTGAGCAGGAAAAATGGCCAATCGAATCGCACAAAGTTTTTATTCCACATATTTCTATTCAGTATTCCGGAATTGGCCCAAACGCACCGTAAACATGTATTTTAAAATCATGATTACGAATTGTTTTTTGAATATCATTATTAACAGCAACAGCAAAAACAATTTATTTCAGTATTCCCATATGATAATATATACATGGTATAGTATTACCTGTAAAACTAGAATAAAGTCTATTCTCACTAAAGTAAATGTTAGTTTTAAGTGATCTTAAAAGTAAGATTGACAAATAGATTGTGTGCAGCGGCAATACCTGAGTAAGAATGCACTTTATTGGTGACCGGTTTCGGTTAACAACCCTTTCAAGCATGTGCTAAACTCGAACGATGCTTCATTTTATAAAATATTTTAGCCTTTTTTAAATAACTTGTTATTTCAATTTAAAATAGCAATGAAATTCGGGAAGAGCACGAAATGTGGTTTGAGTGACGCGCTTCCATAAAATGCGGTACAGGAATTTCGTTAAGAAAACTTCAAATGTCTAATTATTAAAGTTTGGGCCGGCTAAGAACGTTCTTCCACAATCCGATTGGGAACATCGTGGATTAAACGCTGAAAATAAACAACGTAAAACAATATATTACTGGAAGAGAACGATCACGAGCTGTTTTCGCGAGTGCCAATTGGCCTTATTAGACAACTTTGCAGGTCAGAAGCAAGAACAAAGTCATCTAGCGAATGGTGTTTTTAGTAATACAACGAACAAGTTTTTATTTACAGTGACTTGTTTGCCATGACAAACTATCGCAGATGAGAACAAAGGTGTTACTGTTTCCTGAATTTTGCATACGTCATCAATTGTCACGACATGCTTCTCTTCAATGGCGTTTGGTGTGCTGAAACAGAAACTAATTCGTACTAATTTTGCAATAAGGCCAAATAAAAATTAGCATCCTTTCTGCTAAAAATTCATGGTCGGGCGGTTTTTATTTTTATTTTATTTTATTTTTTTTTGATATTTACTCTTTGTCGAAGTAAAGAAACTTAGTCATTCATGGGGACTATCTCTGCGTATTTATATCCCAGTAGATCACGAAAATGTTCAGTTTTCAAGTCACATAAAAAGGTCAGTCTTCGGTCAGTCTTGACTTAAATATGCTTTTGAAGAAAACTTGTGTATGTCCTCGATATGGTCGGGAACACTATATCATTTATAAAGGAAATGTATGGAAATAAAAATAAAAATATTTCTTGGTCGGGAGCGTTTTCAGTGGTCGGGCGGGGATGCTAACCAACTATTTATTTTTACTTGGCCTAAATTGAAACAGCAGTAACGTAACTTGTATTTGTGTGAAAACAAGCTTTTTTAATTTACAAACTTTGGAGAAATATCCAGTGCAATAGTTCTCATTTATCCTTTATTTTACCTCTCCAGAACTCATAATTTGGAAGGGTGGTCTTATCTCGGAACGTGTTTACCTGTCTGGGAAATTATCTATGCCACGGTGAATAGTTGCAGTAGAGTGTTTATTGGTTGCAGTATGGTGGAGTTTTGCTGACCCCACATTTCCATGATTCCTGGATTACTGCCTGGTTTTCTCAGAGAGACACTCTTAACTTCAATTCTGATATAATTTTAGCAAGTCACAATCATAAGTACGAACAAGTTATAGTTTCAACGAAAACAAATAGAAATTAGATTATAGAACGTTATTTAAATGATTAAAAATTTATTTACGACACAAGAGGAAAAGGTTCATGAGTTGTAACAATGTTGGGTTTACGAAATAAACAAATACGAAACTGTCAGAACGAACTGACCGGAAAGAATAAACTGGTGTAAGTACCTAGCGATCCCCAACATGGCGGCTTTGAGTTCTTCCCATAATTCTTGAAAATCAGCCTCGGTAATTCTCGTATCTCTCACGTGACCATGAACACTGTTACGGTAGTGTTTGATACGAACAAGCTCCGCCTCCAGAGTGACGTCATCAACCTCAGGTATCGTATCCCACCCATTGGGCGGAACCGGGAGATTACACATGTGTCTCAGTAGACTGAACAGGAGTGTGATGTCGAAATCCTCAGATGACGCTACACTTCCTGAGGGAGGGTAGAGTTTGTCAAATTGTACTCGGCTCAGCCTTGCGTGTTTCTTTAGGCGTGGTTTGTTTGATCTAAGGACTGTAGCAAGCGTCGAGGGGGGTATGATGGAGTCAAACACGTCTCTCAGCAGCGCTGTACAACCGTCCACAATCAGTCGATCAACTCTCTGGTAGTTTTCTCTTTCGGATGTAGACTCGAGTCTTTCTGAAGCTGTCGCCATTTTCTGTGGATTGAAAGGCAAGAATACATTTTGAGTACAAGGCATGGAAAACGTGCATAACACAACAAATGTTGCCTGGTAAGATGGTAAGGACTTTTACAAATGAACAACTCTCTTCCAATAAACTGTCTAGTTATTTTATTGCTTATTAAAATACTTCGATATATTTAAAAATGGGCAGCTTCGTTCAACATTTTCAACTGAATACGCATATTGACATCAGCGACAAAATTTCGTGACGAGAAATAGTGGTCACACGATCACTGTGTCAGCGAGCGAGTGCTCGTCAACCTAAACAATCAAAATGGAGGATCTAGTGACTATCGTTCTGCATTAACTAGAGTCTGAAGAAAACTCCGCAGCTTTAAAACTCGCGTAGCTGTTTACGAAGAGAAGCCAGGAAGACAATCAGCATCCATGATTGAAATAACGGTGATGGCGGCCGGTCATGAAAATCTGTAGCTCCACTTTCCAGTTCATATTTCAGCCTAGACGATTGACTTTCTCAGAATAATTCTTTAAATTTACTTAACAAGTGTACTCTACTATTTTGGCCATAATTTTGATCAGCTCACTGCAATTCTGACTGGCTTATTTGAGGCTTCTCAGTGTGTTACTCGTACCACGTGTGTTGGCCATTTTGTTTCATCTCATCTAACCGAGCTTGAGCCATCGTCATGCGTTCTACTCATCACAGCAATGTTAATCCATGCAAGGAACATTTGTCAACAAAGGGCTCCGGTAGAATTATGCATCTTCAATTCTTTCTCGTTGCCGCTACCTTACAACGTAACCGCCGTGTGGTTTTTCACCCAGAAGAATCTTTGTGGACCGAACACGATCATCAGGCCCTTCATCCCCCTATAGTTAACAATAATCAGTGGCTGTCGGTACTGATCGTAATCAGTTCTAGTGGATCCATTTTAAATCCAGGCCCTGCAAAGTATCCTTTTGGGTCATATTTGAGACCAGTCAAATCCAACCAGCTTAGAATTTGTTGCGATGGCTGTGATACTTGGTTCCATACCAGATGTCTGCAAATGCCTCTTCACGTGTACAAGAGTCTTAACAACTCTCACACCACCTGGATCTGCTGCAGTGTGATCTGCCTAACTTTTCACCCTCATTATTTAACAGCACTCTTGAAGTATCGTGTTCTAACTCCTTTAGTCCACTCGAGTATCCATCTCTTGACTTTCCATCTGGTATTGGTTCTAGTGTGTGTGATTCTTTTTCTTTTCCTTTCTTTTTCCTGTTCCTCATTTATTTGATATCCACTTATCTACTATTTATTATTGTTGTTATATTCTTTTCTTATAAACTTTTTTTGTCAACTTTATTGTTAACTGCCAATATTGTCATTTCTGGTGATTTTAATTGCGGGGACATTGACTGGAAAGCAGACCCACCTACTGCTAATAATCCTGTATCAGCACCTCAAATGAACAGGTTTATCGATTTTGTCGGTGACCATGCATTATACCAGCACGTTACTGATCCTACCCGCCCTGCTTCCATGAAAACCTTAGACCTTGTCATGTCCTCTACTCCCTCCCTTGTCTCAGATGTTAGTGTACAACCTGGTATAAGTGATCACGACATCGTGAATTTTTGCATAAATACAATCACCCGCAGAGTAACCAGGCCTCCGCATAGAGTATACCTGTTCAATTGGATGGATCTACAAGGCCTTCGTGACCATATTATCAATGTCAACAACCAGTTTATGTCATCCAATCCAGGCTCAAAGCCTGTAGATGAGAACTGGATGTTCTTCAAAGAACACCTCTTATCCGCAACCAACAAATATGTACCTTCTAGATTGACCAAGCAAAGGCCCGATCTCCCTTGGATGACCACTACCCTTAAAAGATTGATACAAAAACGTGAGCGACTCCTTCAGAAAGCAAAACGCAGTGGTAGTAAATCATCTGCAGCGTGGTCAGAATACAAAATTTATCGTAACAAAGTCACTAAGGCCTTGAGAGTAGCGCGCACCTACCTAAATGAAACTGTTGGTAACAGCTTACAGTCCAATCCTAAAAGATTTTGGAATTACGTACTGAGAACTCGGAAATTCCTACTCTTCGCCTCCAGAACTTATTGTACATTTCTGCCAAAGACAATGCTGAGATCCTTAACAACCAATTTCAGTGTTTTTACTGCTGACAATGGGTCTCTCCCAGATCTAGGCCTTTCCAAAGTCCCCAAGATCGATGATATATCATATTCTGTAGCAGGGGTAAAAAAGCAATTAGATAACTTAGTCACATGCAAAGCTTCTGGTCCTGACTGCCTACCTGCTCGCATCTTGCACGACCTGTCTGCTGAAACAGCGAAAATGCTGACATTCATCTTCCAGCAGAGCTTCGACACAGATCAACTGCCTCACGATTAGTCTGTTGCTATGGTTGTTCCATTTTTAAGAAAGAGGAAAGAGATAAACCAAGTAATTACCGTCCTGTCTCCCTTAAATGTCTAACATGTAAGGTCATGGAGCACGTTGTGCTAAGCCATATCCACAGGCACCTATCCACTCACAAAATCATCACGAGTGCACAGCATGGTTTTCGTTCAGGTTACTCCTGTGAGACCCAACTTGTCCTGACAGTACACGACTGGGCTACTACATTGAATAATCATATCTCCAAGTGTCACCTACTGGCTATCGCCAACAAACGAGAAATAGCCCCAATGATTATGAGATGAATTCCCAACCTCTATCATCCGAGGTCTCCCACGACCACCTAGACGTGCGGTGTTCAAACGACTTGAGATGGAAAAACCACTGCAGCAAAACTGCAAGTAAAGCCAATAAGACCCTCGGGCTCTTGCGCAGATGCTTAAAACCTTGCAATGCGAAGATTAAAGAACAGGCCTACCAGTCAATGGTTAGACCTATCCTAGAATATGCATCTCCGGTATGGAGCCCCTACACATCCAAAGAAGTCAA
>JAOBYE010400090.1:0-14295 GCA_025403585.1 Parazoanthus swiftii
CTACACTACAGTACACCCCTCTAAGGCATGTCTACACTACAGTACACCCCTCTAAGGCATGTCTACACTACAGTACACCCCTCTAAGGCATGTCTACACTACAGTACACCCCTCTAAGGCATGTCTACACTACAGTACATCCCTCTAAGGCTTGTCTACACTACAGTACGACCCTCTAGGGCATATTTCCACTACAGTACGACCCTCTAGGGCATATCTCCACTACAGTATATCCTCACTAGGTACACCTCAGTATTTCCATTTCTGAAGAACAACAAATATGTTTATCCGCAAAGAAGAAATCCCTTTGATAAACTATTAGCCGTATTTTAGTAGTGTCATTTTACTTAATCAGTTGATGAAAATGCTTTTTAACCCTCAATCCTATATTTTTTGGAGGGATTGGAGGGGAGGAGGGGGGCTGGCTCTTCAAACGTTTTCTGCTAGCTGTTGGGTATTAGTAAACAAGTCGGTCTATGAATGGCTCAGAAGCAAATGTGTTGCAAGTTTCATTGGTAAAAATAAGACCAGGATAGTTAAATGTCATTGCCGAACAAATGATTGTCCCAGACGCCAGCAATATTAACGCTATATATTTTATTAAAAATCGCGTCTAGAAACATTGTGTTTATCTGTTATAATATTTCCTTCTAAATCTTTGCTAATTTTCTTTTACCGACAAAAATGGTTTTGTAATTTAAACGAACAAAGCTGCAACTCAATAAATATCAGAAACTATCGTAAACATGCTCATCCACCGTTTGTTTTGTCTTACACTTTCATGTCACTTTACGTTAAAAACCTGTCCTTTTAGATTGGCACCGAATCCCAAAACTAAACATTTTTGTAGTTGTAAGTAAATGTAAAGAAGAAAAAAGTGTCAACAGTTTGACCGCAGAGACCCACAGTTAATTGGTGTCACTGATCGGATGAAAGATTATCTAAAGGTCTGTATTAGATAGCCAGCTCCTCTGTAGGGCAAGTGTTTTGACTTTTTTCGGCTTGCATACCCTTGTTGGGGGAAAAAGACAAACAGACGATTAATGTGGTGAACGCAAACCATGTGTTTGTAAAGGCCATCCATCGCTATACTGTTAGCCAGAATACAGGGGTATCAAAAGAAGGACCCATAGCCTAATCCACTTCAACATAAGCTAGTCTGAAGTTCATTTAATCTTGAAAGGAATACCTTGATAACCTTTTAGCATGATCACTCCCGAAAACCATGAACCTTATCGTGTTCCGTGTTGGATCAAAGCGCTGAAATGAGCCTAATTAAGTCTTCAGTTACAGATATTGAACAGACACATTTTGAATTAAAACGGAAGACTTAGTAAGTTCATTTCACATAAATCACATCATTCTGGAGTTTCACAACCTGTTTTACTGACAATTTTTGGTTGTAGTTTCTTTGTTTTAGTGAAACCAGAACAACTGACTAGATTTCCAAAACTCTTTAAAGAAAACTCATTTTTATGTTTGTTTTGCGGGAGCCAAATCTTGAGCACCTTGGCTTCGGCTTTTGATAGCAAATTGAAAATTGTTAAAAATATAAAACAGGCTGCTAGAGTGATATCGATTGACACTCTCCTTTGTACAATATTTACAAAACATTAGTAGGTATTCGTGTGAAAAACACTACTGCTATATGCCATGCGACAAACAAACCAAAGTTTTAGAGTCGGTTTTTAAGTTCTGGGAATTTGGAAAACTAAGTACCTGAAACGGCACAGTGTCAGCTTTTTTTTTGTTTTTTTTTTCTTAAAAGTGACAACAAAACGTATAGTTTGGCTTCTGTACATGCAACGAAGTAAACAAATGTGTCAAACAAACTCATGATGGCAAGTTATTTCATTGGAAGATAACATTTCTCCTTTGTTTTCTTCCAGCTCAGGATTTATGTTATTTCCAGCCATTTAAGAAGAAGCCCAACAAACGTTTGCGTTCTCCTTATTATAGTCTCCAGTTTTTATAAAGCCGTTTATTTTGAGAGCTGAAACAGAACGTTCTTGTGTTTCTTGATATCAAAGCTTTTTTTAATTGAAAATGGTACTTCGCGCGTTCTGATTGGTTCTTAAACGGTCTGGAACCCCGTAATGACCACGGGTTTAGAACCACGTATACGTGAAACAGCAATCCGCAGGAACGATCTTGCGACTAAACTTTCTGTTGGTCTTGACTTCTTAGCCAACCATTTTTTCTCTGAAACGTCTTATTTTCGGTCATTTAGCGAAGAACAGAAATGTTATACAGACTTAGCAAGCATTAACTGGATACAAGTTTCTTTCTTATTTCCATAATAAGATCAATAGTCGATAATAATTAGTGCTAAATTACACTTTACAGTGATAATGTAGGCAATGTGTTATGATGAACTCTATGCAAAGGCAATGCTAATAGCAATGAATTATTCGTGCTGCTTGAACGCCCATTGTTACTTTCGGTTCTAGTGTCAGCTATTGACTAAAAAAACCTTTTTTGAAACAGCTGTAGACGTGGTGCTACATCTCTCTATCGCTTAACCGGATGTGCGTAGTAAATATTTTTCGCTTGCACGGTGATATTAATGTAGATTTTTTTTTAAAAAAATTGAAAACACCATATAATAAACTGCTTAATATTAACCTCAAACGTTCGGTCTTTTGCGGTATTGCCTGGTTAATACAACGAGATTAAGACCTCAATTTTATATTTCCGTTCAAACTTCGCATTCGGTTAATAAAGGTTATCAGTTTAAGTTCAAAGGTTGTTACTGAAAATAACAGATACGCGTGTTTATCAAATTCAAATGTGAGTGATTTGCACTGCCAGCGCTCTCTCCCAGTTCCGTTTCCAAACGTTGTAGAACTTAATATTATTTCTTTTTTAGTCCGGCCCCTGCCTGAGATATGTTAAATATTGGTCTTTTTTCAGCCTTACAGGAGAGCTAGAGTGTACACATGTCACTTGTTTTAAGAGACGTTATAAATAAACTCTTCCCTTCGCCAATTCAAGTCTTTTCATTAACCCAATATAGCGGAAAGATCGAAGAATGATCAACCTACCTCAATAAGGTCTCAAGGTTTCAATCCTTGCGTTGTGGAACTCTCTTTGAACTTCTACGAGAATGGAATAAACAAACAACAAGAAGGGTCTTATATATAGAGGTCGAATTCTGGTATTTAAAGCGTCGATATCTATCTTTCAACAACAAAAGATTATGATATAGACTAGCAAGCGGTAGAAAACTTGAAAGTTTGCAAGTTAAAAACCACTTAGACTGACCATGTCAAATACACAGTATTATGTTTTGTAAGTCGTAGTACTGTGATATTTAGAACACTCAAACAACCAGATAACAAGCTTTTCTTTTAACCTTGAACTTATCAAATTATAGATGTGTCTACAGGTCAGATATGATTGTTCGACTAATTTTGTGCTTTGTAATGAAATATCTTAATATAGTCACGACAAAAGAATATTAGTTCAAAAACTCGATATCTTTTGAGTTTCACGAAATCGGTATTTGGAGAAAACCGAAGGTCATTTTAAAGTTTTATAGCTGACAAAATGGGGTTACAGAGGAACATGGAACAAAATCTAACGCTCGAACGTCCAAAGGGGAGACAAATGGACTCCCCAAGGTTTTCCGACCTAAAATCTGTAGCTCTGAAGCAATCAGAATGAAACTTGCAGAACCTGTTGTCCAATTATGAAGACATCTTTTTACGTTAACTAGATGACGTCATCAGTAATATTTAATGCAACATTAATTACGCAAACTTAAGTTTGATTAATAAAAGGGATTTTTTATGACAATATTCTTAATTGGAAAATCATGGGGGTTCGATTGACCCCCCTCCCCCAGCTAATTTGATAGTAAAATATCCTGTTAAATAATGTTATTGAGAGAAGCGGTGGCAGAAGTAAAACGTATATTAGGGACGAAAACGATGTACAATTGGATGCAGCTGAGTATACAGTCAGAAGAGCCATATAAGTCAACGTCTTCAAGTCTTGTGTAACATTGACAATGAGAGCATATTCTTTTTTTACATGGAGATTCTAAACTCGGTGTAGCACATTGTTGTGGCCATTTGTGAGTGTCGAGAGTCACGCCGCAAACTGTACTGAAAGGAGCAAAAAGTTTGTTGACAGCTTGCAAGCAATAATCGAAAGTTTGAAAATTCCTGAGCAGAACAAAGTATCTCACATTTCCGTATACTGTAAGGGAGCACAACGTTCATTTTTAGCAAACGGAGAAAAGCACCCCTCCCCCTTCCCTCTCGTAGGGTTGTATTGCTTCGCCTAACCCCCACCCTCTTCGCCTACCCTTAGTAAGTTTAAATTTACCCAACCCAGTCTAATATAATCTTCTATACACAAAGTTAAACTATTTGATTATTTTGATCGTAGATGTCCAATTTTATTAACTGGTGAAGATATTCAGTGCACTTCTTGGTTAAAGAAATACAAGCACATTGTCGTTATTTAACGAAAAATTACGGGGTTAGAACGTCCTTTAAAGTCTCCTTAAGTGTTTATCTTATCATGCCAATAACTTTACCACAAACGACTGGATTATCGAACTTGTTTTGGTGAAAAACTCGATTGAATGCATGTGTTTCAAACAGGATGTACATGAGGGTTTGTATATAGTTTCCAAGGGATTGAACTCAACTTGCGTTGTGAATGTAACACGTAATAGGTGGAAAGTTGGCGTAGAATCAACTAGCGACAGGTAGCTGCCATAAGGTTTTAGCACGCCTTTTAATAAACTAAAGTAGCAAAAACACGTGAAGCTACCTAAAAACTAGTCTCCATTTTCCGTTTTTGTAATTTTTGTCTTTCAATGAAATTGCCAATCAAGTTTCAGCTAGCCCTTATGGTTATCACAGGTGGCATGCACTTACACTCTGTACTATCTAAAAATATAATATCTATCATGAAGTGCAAATACATGTATTGTTGTTGTTGTAGTTCAGTAATCTATAGTTGGTTGAAAATATTTCAGTTGCAAATAAATACTTCGTTCTTGTTTCTAACTCATCTCAACCTATGGAAACAGCGTAGAGGTCTGGAACCAAACAACACACGCAGATTTTGTTTATCTCACCAAAGCGAAAGTTGCTTACTGAGCGTTTTGAAAACGCTTCATGTCTGAATTCAGCTTGCTGCAACCTCACTAACACTGCCCAGCACTGGAGAAGGTGTTGCACAAACAAAGTGAGTCAAAAAAAATGATTGATTAATATATTGTAAATATATTATAGATTAAAGCTCAAGGGTAAAACTTTGTTTTACTTTCACAAGTCTTTCTGAAGCAACAACTCAGTTAACACGTGAACTATTTTCACAACGAACTTTGTATATATTTTTTTACACTATTTTAAAGTATTTTCGTTAGCTCTTCAAATCGAATATTAGGGACTGAGCGATTTGGTTCCCTGTGTCTATCAATGGGCCCATATTATTCTTAATTTGCAATGTTTTAGACCGACTATATTTACAGGACGATGAGAACTTAAATCATTTTTGTAAAACATAGCCTAAAGCAAGCTTAAGGCATGCAGCCTTATATTTTTATTAAACAAAGAAAAGATTCCAAAGAACCTTCGTCAATAAACGCCACTGATGAAGAGCTTATAGCTGGATGGATAATTCATTGAAATTTGAATAAAGATTCGATAAAACAACGCTACTAAAGAATCATCTCGAAGCAACTCGTTAAATTATTGATGATATTATATATACAGACTTCCAAGAAAACACTGGAGTGATTTGAATATGCAATTAAGAAGAAACACTTGGTTAAGCGAATATCGATAGTTGCAACTCTGGTAAAGTTTTTGCAAAGAAGAGAATTTTAATTTGCTACAATAAATAAGTTACACCAATTCGAAACAATTCTTTAGAAAGTCTTACATATTCTATTTAAGTTAGCCTGTCTTGTCCACTACCAGCCTGATTTTCCTAGAAGAGCAACTTATCTAATTAGGTATTGTCCAACACCTGATTGAGGAACATAGTATTTTGTGCCTGAATTCATTTTAAACCATTGGAGCATGTCCCTTTTGTCAAAAACAATCGATTTGTCGTTGTAAGCGTGGCTGCATGTTAAGACGAAAAGAATGTTCTTCAAAGTCAGTGGCGGATATAAAAAAACACAGCCCAGAGATCAAAGAAAGAAACAAAAACATAATTTTAGGGAAACTTTGGATGCTTAGCAAAGTGTCGCAGACGATGAAATTCAAACGGCAAACCATAACTAAGCTTCTACAAGTTCAAGGGTGACCGTTCTAAAAGTTAAATAAACGATGTTTTCAACCTTTTTCCAGGTTTGATTTTGTAGCCGGATTGGAAAGCCGCCGACCATCTGGTTAACATTTCTACCACATCCTCTCCGCCAAAAGAAAAACCTCTAACATGTTACAGATGGAAGTTGAAGGTTATGGCGTGACTTTTAATGCTCTCGTTAACCAAGAACGTGAATTCACCGTTGTCACCAATGATAGAGTTGATGATATAAGTGTTCAAATGAAAGAACCAAACAGTCGCAGCCTTGCGAAAATTCCTGTACAAGACCGTGGAAATGGTCGATATACGTTCAGCTACAAACCAAGCTCCACTGGAAACTACCAAGTGACAGTGACGGTGAATGGTAATGATATCCAGGGCAGTCCGTTCACCTTGGGGGTGGAGCAGTGGCACTTGACGGGTAGGGACTTGAGCTTCTCTCAGGACCACATGACAGTTCACCGCACTGGATCCGGTGACTCAGGTGATGTAGTTGGTAGCTGTGGTTTCTCCGCTGGTCGTCACTCGTGGAAGGTGAAGTTAGTCAGCGGGGGGATGTCACTAGGAGTGACCGACTGTAACGTGTCACCAGCCAATCAGGGGCCTGCCAGTTATAGCATGTGGTACTGGTGCCATGGGTCCAGAAACCACGAAAGTCCTGGTGAATACAATGAACAGGCTCCTAGCATCCCAGAGTTCACTGACGGTGACATTTGTTTCCTGTTCCTGGATCATAACGAAAGACAGATGACTGTCCACCATCTTCAGTCTGGACAGACAGACACCTGGGAGGGTTTCACTGGACAAAATGAAAAAGTTTACCCTTATTTTCATCCTGCTGTTGACTCTACAATGACACTGTTGTTTTAGACGCATTGGCGGAAGACGTTTCACCGGTTATCAGTAAAGAATATATTTAACTAATCCTAGGGTTTGTATAGTGAACAGCAAAATTGGGAAGATGGAACACATGAGGTGTGTCTATCAAGACTGACACTTTAAGTTATGTTTGAAAACTAGTGCGAGTGTTTAAAATAAGGGGGAATCGATGACCGAGTTTCTGAAGTAACTTCTCAAATGAATGTACTTAGTCAGTATGTTGATTAAGAAATATTTGTCCCAAGGATCCAAATTGGTTTTAGCCGACAGTTTCAAGGCTTATCCACCTGACAAAATGTGATGAGCTGATTGGCCAGAAGAGTTGTGAAGAAATCATTAGTTTTAAAAGATAATTTCAAATACTTATTTATTACCTATTTTACACTTATTTATCGCCTTTTGCATATATTTATCAACATGTCTAAATATTCATGTGTTGCTAAAAGTTAAATAATACTGGGATATTTCATTGAATTTTCCCAGCTATTTCACCTCTACGCGACAGTTTGTTTACATCAAACTCCATGCAGAGGTAACCGAAGTTCTATTTAAGCCTTAAATACAATAAAAAGATTAATGCTATACACTTTCATTCCTTTGGGGAGTTTCAACTGTAACACAGGCCCACTCGGCTTTTTGAGGCACTGGTGTTCTACGAAATTTTCCAGGAGCACAATTCATCGTATGTCTCAGTAATAAGTACTGTTGTTAAATCAAACATTTGAAAGAGAAGCACTCTTCAAAGCTGTTGTTTTTACTGTTTCGAGAGGGTGTCAGTTTAGAAGCTTGTTCTGAATTCATCCTGTTCTCGGATGTTTCCGTACTCATTTGAAGCTCAGGCCATCCTGTTAATCACTGCTATTTTTACCGGAGTTAAACCCATGTCACATTTTGTAGCTATAACTTTCAATTGAAAGATGTCATAATATTTTCAACTACAATCTTCTCTTCGATCTCTGGCTTTCTTTTTCATATGAGTAAGGGTTTATGCTGATCCAGTTTTACGCGCACCATAAAGACTTTTTAAAGTAACAAAATACTACAACGCCATCGTACGAACCACTCCGAAACTGAACTATCAAGAACGGGGGGTACTCGACATCAAACGTCAAACTGAAATAAAGGAACTGCGCTTTTGCACAATTTTCAACTGATTATAAAGTGCAAATGTATCCTTAATGTGCACTCTGTCGAAAACAGTTGGGACGGAACAGCTCGGTTGTGGACTTGACTCTCATCAACCCCGCCCCTTTACACTTCTCGGCGCATATTGGAGCTTATATTTGGAAGGAGTTTTGCATTTTAAAACGATCTCTGCACATGACCAGATAGAATTTTTCTAGTTTTCTTGAAATAAAATGAAATCAAAACTATGGCTGAAACGAATAGCTTAAAAGGTCTAAACAAAGATATTTGCGGGTGAACTTTTGCAGGAATTTCGTGAATAAGGACTCAAAATCGGCCCTGTTGGCTAGTGAAACGAGGCTTTACGGATTGCGGGAAGGTCTCCAAATGAAAGAAACAAGTTATTTTTAATGGTCACTAACAAGGAACAAGACGATTCCGGCCGGTTCTGCGGAACTGTAACATGGTTTGCGCTCAGCCGCCAACGAAAGTTCGACAAATTTAGAGAGTATGTTATATTAATTTTTTTTACTGTTACGAAATGTACACTCAGTGTTGATAGGCAAAAAAAGTTTATAACACGCTAAAATACGTTGTATTAAACAAGTTACATGAATATTCACATCACAGCAAAATAACCTTACTATTATTATTTTTAACATAAAATTTCAATCTTCAGTCGCTTTACATCAGCCCGGAAAAATAGTGGAACATTCTTTCTACCTTTCTACCTTGCATTAAGTTTCAAATTTCCTTAGTTTCTTTGATACTATTTGACAGTACACAGCTCAATACAAGAATTCGATATTCCATTCCGTTTGCGTAGCCAGCCCTAATAAGTCTCGTAGGCCCGAGTTTACAAACAGTTTTAACAAGACACAAATAGTTGACTAAAGCTAAGTAAAATTAACAGTATGACTAAGAAAACGCCCTCAGTCTGAGCTTAGAGTAAATCTGCAGAAGTCTTATATTTGAAATGATTTCCTTGGAAGCGTAACTGATCCCTCCAGGAATATTCATTTTACTAATGCAAATTTTTGCTCGTTCCACTTCAACGAGGCAAAACCTGAAGATTTTCAGGAATTATTGACATAAAATGTGGCAGAGCAACTACATTACCCCCCGACTCAACTGAAGAAGTATAATAAGTAAATTCTTGGAAGGCTGACCACGCCCCAGGCAATTCTATCTAATACAGTCATTGATCCTTTCCGGTAATTATCGTATCCAGGAAAAAATTTGGAGTTATTTTGAAATTATGCGCCACACAGAAAACTTACAACTTTGCTACTCCGCGGAAATAAAGCACATCAGGTAGCTCTTTTCTTCCCTGAAATATCCAGCTGATACCTTTTTCATGAATGTAATGAGACATGAGAATCAATTTCATCGTTTTGTACGGGCAATCCTCGATCGCTGCTTCAGTCATGAACCAATTTGTTTTCGTCATTTAATAACTTCGTACTGACTTTGTCAAAACCTGCCAACAGCAAATCCAAAGACCCACATTCTTCTTCTTTGTCATCCTTGTTAAAATAATCTTATTTGACCTTCGTTTTGCAAAACATTGTCACTTTTTGTGTGGGAACTGATTGATCCATTCCGGCAATAAATCATGCCTGAGCTGACGTCAGCTTGTTGTCTTTTCGGTAAGACTCACTTCGCGTTTGCTACGGTGAATGCAAAACACAAATTTTGGCACCTCAAAATACTGGGTAAATGGACACAGAATTACTGACTTATTGAATGGGTTTTCAATCAGTTTTTTGTCCCGTTTATTTTAGTTTTCTCTTGATGAGCACTAGTTTTGACTTTTAACTAAATCGCTGAAATATTGGCAACTTCAAAAAACATGGTTTCGAAGAAGGAACAAAACCGTTTGATTCTTGACGAAAACTGAAGCAACTTATTTTGGCAAATTAGGAATTAAGTTGTTTTAAATACATTAATTCATTTGCTGTTTTCCAATATTTCGGTGCTGGTGCTTGCTGAAAGTATGAAACTAAAGCGGCCGTAAATTTTTTCCTAGAATCGATCGGTTTATCTCGATTCGGTCGATTTAGATCAAAACTAAAATTCCGCTCAGCTCAAAAAGTATAAACGCCTGAAGGTTGAAATTTTCCTTCGAGATACATATATTCACTGCCTATGTTTTGCTACATAAAATCTGGTGTATCCGTTTTTTTCTCGCGAGAACTAAGAATTGATAATTATTTTTTGCTGCATTAGATCAATGACTGTACTGTAATTTTGCCAAAGTTAAACCAATGTTACTTCTTTGAAGCAGTTCTGGTCATTATGTCGTAATGTATGTAGTTACAATCGTTTCCACCCTTGATTTCTTCTTCATATGAGCAAGATTTTTCTTATCAGCTGGTCCAGTTTTACAAGCGTCGTAAAGCTTAGGAAAAACTCCCGCAGATAAGGTCAGTACTACCGGCATCAGTGGCGGAATGCGAGTTTCATTCTCAGTCCATTCATCTTCGATAATGAACTGATGGAACAGATAAAACAAGCCACAACATACCACCATCTTAAACAAAATCGCACAAACAGTTCTTTTCAGAGGTTTGATCTCGTTATAAATGTGTTCAAGTAACTCTTCACTTACTAAAACGACACCATTGCCGTCACGAGAAACAACTCCTATATGTTGATCATCGCCTCTCTCCTCGACAATCTTTCTACAGACATCAAACGCGAGTTCTCGAAGCTCTATATAACCGCTCACGTATGAAGAATAAACGCGAAACAGGTAGTAAGCAACTACGCCATAAAATGTCATATATGGCAACAACAAACTGTGGTTAGTGCTTAGACCTACTAGAGAATATACAAATGTTGATACCAAGAAGCGCGAAGCAGAAAAGAATGTGTAGTTCATACCCAAAATTGAAATGGTGTTTGACAGTAAACTTAATGGCAAAGTGGTAATTCCAATCAATAAAGCCCCGGCTTTTCTTGGAGCTAAGGTTGCTTGTGTCAGTTTAATAAAGAACAAAAGATTCAACAAAACAAAAAAGATATACGGCGAAAAGAGACAAAAATATACATTTAGTGCTATTAGCACAAGGAACAAGATAATAAATGCAATACCCGTAAAATACAGCTTTAGGAAATACAGTAGGCCTACCCGAGAACTGCTCAGCATCTTCTGAGCAACGGAACAAATGCTGCAAAAATCTTCTTTAAAAGTATTTACAACATGTTGCAAAAAATCTTCCATGAGCACACTGCTGGCGTGAGTAAAGGGGAACAAGAACCAAAAGCAATCGAGGTCTGTCGTTGAGATGGAGTCAAGCGGGGGAAAAATTAAAACGAAAAATAGGAACCAAATCAAACAAAAAATGCAAAATGGTGTACGATCAAATGTGAAAACATAAAATAGAGCAGTTGTAGCAAAACGTACTAAACTTGACAGTATAGTCTCGCGTGAAGAAAAGGGTACAGATATTGAAGAAGCTTCTAAAACATAGTATTGCCTCACTTGGTTTTTAAAACTAAATATATCACAGAAAACAAAAGCATACAAGGTACTTATAAATACAAGGATTGCTATGGTCAGTATTATCCCTGCAATTCCATAATCCTTTGAGCTGCAGTTCCCGTACAACCTCCCAACAAGTTGTCTCTTGATGTACTTTGAGATGGGATTCACGTCTTGATCTGGTTCTACCATTGCGTCGACGTCATGAGACTGGAAAATACTTTTATATCCTGAATAGTTGTCTGCATATGGGAGAAAAAGAATCACCAACACCCATGGGGAGAGGCAGAACAAGGTCATCTCCAAATATGGTTGCGCTATCCTCAACAAGTCAAACCACTGAAGCGAGACCTCTGGTTGCTCACACTGCACAGAATTTCCTGTTTTCAGCTTACAACATTTCTGTTCTGGAGATCCATGGACGAGAACATCATAACAAACAAATCCGATTCCTGCTGTTATGTTTCTCAGCAAAGAATAAGATAAAACCCGAATCACACATTCAGGCGGCATTGCAGTGACGTCGCATCCATTTATGAGCGAATGCAGTAACCGTACTTTTCTACGGAAGACGGTTTTTGATGATTTAAAGGAATACTTTTCAAATTGGACGCTCGACAATGTACGCAGAAGTTCATCTGAATATTTTTCTTTAACCCAAAATGGTCGTAGAATGCTCCAAGTATCTTGCAGGCTCAAAACGGCGGGGCTTGAAACTGCCATTTGCTGGAGGTCAAGATGCACAACTTTGAAATTTCCATCAAAAATTTTGCTTCTGGAGTAACGGAATTTGTCGGAGACTACCTTGATTTCACATCCATAGTTGCAAAGACCATTGCTCTCGAACTGGATGTTGCCATTAGTTGCCGGAATTTTTGAAAGAATCAGGGCGAATAGCACAATAACAGAAACTGCCAACGCCATAGCGCTACTCCAAAAATGTATAAGCAGAAACTGCGAATACGCTGACGTCAGACTACGATAGAACTATATTATGCTAAACTTTCACTTTCGAATTTCAAATCATCATGAATTGTAAATCTGACCTTTACACATTCTGTAGAAACATTTGTGAACGGCTCAATATTACAGACCTAACCTTTGCAACGCAAGCATTTACTTCAACTATTTATTCAGGTAATTTAGAATGAATCCACTAGGCTGAAAATATTCCACTAGTTTTACACGTCCACTTTTCATAGCGGAATTCTAGGTTAAAATCACCTGGCATTACGTTTGATGCATGAAGGACTCCGCGTCTAAAAACTCGCTCAAATGGGCGAGAAGACTGCAGCCGGACAATGATGACTCGTGACAATACGCTCTGGAGTGGAACAACTATAAATATTTGGGTTTATGATCTTTTGCCATAGCAACTCCTTGTAATTATAATTTGGCAAAGTTTTATGCCCCGTTTACACCGTAAATGAAAGATACCGAATCACTAAAGTCAACAAATTCTGAATGATATATATATCTTACAAATGACTAAAAACCAGCGTAGATTTGCATGCATCTGCATATAACATCGTGCATGGATCTGGTGTAGTTACAGAACACAGGTCTACTATCCCAACCGAAATTTAAGGAAAATCCGCCTGAAATTCACGGCAACTTTGTGCGAATTAGGCCACCGTATATTTTGGAGTAGGCTAAAAATTCCGAAGTAAAGATTTTTAGCTGGCATGGGGAGCCTTTGGAAAGATCTTTACGAAGACAAGTGGGTGTTTTTCCGAAAATATCAAACTGCAGCCGAGATATTTGGAACGAGATGTCACCGGAAATAACTTTACTTTCAACTGCTCATTCTTCAGTCAGTTTTCCGCACGGAAGCTTTAGCAATACAAAGCGGTAGCAGCCCGGTCACTTTTTAGTCTTACTCCACAAAAATTAGCAAAGCGACAAATTACTAAATCAGATCCCGAATTGTGCCAGGGAATTTCTCATTTTGGTTAATCGTACAAGCTCGAAGTTCTCAGTCCTTTCCTTGTTTTGGTTTATGGCTAATAGAACCTTGGTTTCTAGTTAATAAACGAGGTTTTTTATCAGCTCGACCAATGCAAAATTTTGACCGCGACCAGCCTATTATACTTGTCAAACAGGATTACACCGGTTTCACGTCTGTCCGTTAAAAAGAAATCACAAGCCCATGACAACCTCGATTCCAAGCTGAGTTATCACGTGACAACAGCTCGCACATGCTTATGGAAGAGAAGAGCAACTGAAACAGCTTTAATGACATGACTTCGGCAATTCATCGTCTATGTTCATCATGAGACTAGAGAACACGTTTACACAGTATTATTATCATTGTTCATGCATTCGCGGGTCGGAGAATTTCCAACAATAGTCACCTCCGCTTCGGGAATAAATGTTAAGTAGTAAGGGAGCAGTCATTATTAATGCCGGGGAGGGGGCTGGAAGATATTTGATGGATAGATCAATTTTTCTTGTGCCCCCTCCCCCACCTCTTGCACCCACAAAAAGGTAGCCCCCCCTACAACCAACCATAGGATTCCATAGCCCCC
>JAOBYE010400311.1:0-14294 GCA_025403585.1 Parazoanthus swiftii
TACATACATACATGCATACATACATACATACATACATACATGCATACATACATACATACATGCATACATACATACATGCATACATACATACATACATACATGCATACATACATACATACATGCATACATGCATACATACATACATACATACATACATACACATACATACATACATACATATACACATACATACATATTAGTTACATATAGTCATACATATACATACAATTAATGTATGTATACATACAAATTATTACTCTTTTTGTGCTTGGAACAAATTAATTCAGCTGGTGGAGAAAAATGATCTTCTTTAACCCCAGTGTGAAGCCTCATCTAGGGTAAAGCACCCACAATGTTAAGCCAGTGGGGAAGAGGGGAGGGGAGGAGATGTGGGGCATCTAAGGGTTTTTTGTAAATTGTTGTTCTAAATCACAACCTTGGTGACATATATTTGGTCAATTTTGACTCACTGCACTCTCAAAACTGGTCAAATGCTAGACCCTAGGGCTGACAGGAAACACCCAAATGAGACAATATCCTCAGCACTGTGCATTTAGCACACTTAAAAGCTAAGCAATCATTTCATAGGAAAGACACTTTCTTAAAATAATTATAGTTATTGTTCTCAGTTTTTTACCATTCCTAATAATGCTTGTTTATACATCTGTACTCTATCATTTGTATCATATTGGTTCCATTCACAATTTTGGAAGCTTAAACGGTACATGTACAATGGACTCACCCCTCCTCCTTCCCTTGATACATGAAACAGAAAAGAAGTGCAATCCTCTGTACAATTCATACTTTGAAAATGGGCGGCCTGCTGTTTATTGGAAAAAATGGGGGGGGGGGGGTTTGGAGGGTGTGAAGAGAGTTTTCTCATTAGGGAGCATTCACTTTTTAGAAGGGGGCAGTGGGCAGGGGAATTCCTTTGACAGGTCATACAAAACTTAAGAACCTCCCCTCCCAAGTATGGTAACAAACTCGCAACCCACCCCTAGGCTGTTGTTTAATATCATGTGCCCCACTTTAATAATGGTGTAAATATTCCAGTGATCCCCATTTTTGGCAGTGTAAAAACATGATGACCCACCCCATATTCCCCCGGCCCACCCCACTCCTGGGAGGGTACTTCAGGGTGAAAGTGGTAGGGATGACTGTCGGGAAGCTCAAATTTCTACCCTAAAACAAACCTAGTGGAAAAAAACTTTCACCCTAAAAAATACCCCTCGCTTCTGGAATACCCTAAAAAATACCTGAATTTATCTTTAGCGTACCGCTCAAACTACCCCTAAAAATACAGGGAGTAGCCCCCCCCCCGCCCCGGGCCCCACTCCCCCTTCCAAAAAATGAATCGCTCTCTTAACTCTTTAAATTTGCAAAAATTGGGAACAACCCCTTCATCTTCCTCGACCCAGAATCCACAACTATGTATAATTTAAAACAGAAGCCTCTGGATCATTTTTACTGGTGATAATTCAAAAATCAGATTAAAACTCTGTTGCTTTGTGTCAAGTCTCAAAAATAGTGAAATTACTTAGACCCATCCCTCGGTCCTCTACGAACCAGTCTTGCAACCTTCGGCGAGAAGTGAACTGGTCTCTCACGCACAAGAAACCAAGTTTCCGGTTCATGTCACGTTTTAGATTACTTGTCTCGCGGGACGGCGACCAACCGATCCATTGCGAGACAGAGGATGTTGTGAAGCAAATTAGTTTCAAATAAGTTTTATGTAAAACGGCTGCCTGCATCTATCCTCCCGGCTGCGACTTACAAAGCACTCATCGGAGTGTTCGGTCTGCACAATTATAGACACTCGCAGCCGTTTGTCCGGCTCAAATCTTCATGATACAAGTTGTCATAAGTAAGTTATTAGGAATTTCCTGTATTCAAGAACTCGGGCATTCTTCTAAAAGTGGCATTTGCTTGCCAAATATCGCCATGCTTTTCCGGATGCTAGTGCTCAGGGTATTACATTAAAGAGATTACAGATCTATTTGTTGTTGTGCCGGCTGTCACGTGGATACGAAATCTTCTTACGAAGAATTTAGACGACTGCATATAGAAATAGAACCACAGGTTTTAGCGGGACATCAGATTATTTTGTTTGCATGCGAAGTAGAACGATGTGTGACCGGTAACATACTGTTCAGAAATAACGCAATACAATAAAACAGGTGCATTGATTAATATTTTCCGACACTGCGAGAATCCTCACTTCCGGTGGGAAAACTATTTTTCATTCTGCGGTTTTCCGCAGGCCGCGGCTCTTTTCCGTTTCAATTACCAGAAAATAGAATGTCCTTCCTTCAGAAAAGGTAAATCACATGTGATTATAGTGCGTGGACGAAGAAAACTTAAACAGCCATGATGTTTTGGTTGATCAAGTTATATTCCAAAATTACCAGTGATACTATTTTTCTCCTGAAAACGGAAGTCCATCTGAAAACTTGCCCACGCCCCACGCAGCGCTGCTCGTGACGTCAGACCAAACATCTCTGCATACTGTCAAGTGAAGGCAAAGGCAGGCCGAAAGCAAACGAAGAATTTGCAATGTGTTCGTAATTTCTTGCTTCATAATGATGTAGTATGTAGACTGAAGCTTTCATGAAGTCCCATGTGGAAAAAGGTGTGTTGTACTTTGGAATTTGCTCGCGATTTACCGAGCGAAACTGCAGATTTATTTTCGAACAAAAAGAGCAAGTCGGCTGTGTGCAGGTGACTTAGTCTTAGTGAACTCGTCATATCATGCGAGCGGGCCTGAAGACACTTTGGCTCGGCTTTTTATTGTTGTTCTTTGTATTTGAACTGAATTTTGGTGGGAAATATGCAAAGAAAAAGAACTACAAAATCCCACTATTACGGACAAAGCGGGACTTGCGAGACAAACAAGGAATCCCGACAGAAAACTTGAAGGGTCGCCCTGGGCAAGGTTACTACATTGCGGCAAACCTGGGTAGTCCTCCACAGAGAGTGAGTAGCTCTTATCCTTTTTCCTTGTTAGGAAAGTTTCTAGTATCTGTGTCATTGGTTCGTAAAGTCTCTATTTTATACATTACTTTCGAGATGATTTCTATCTACGTTTTCGTGCGATGAAGCTTCCATGCTTTGCAGTGTGATCGTTCGATGTAAACAGTGTGCTTTGATTTCGGATCGAACCAAGCAACAAGCGAACTCATTCTACTTTATTTACACAGCTTGCAGTAATTCTTCCTGAAATCAGTTCAAGCTTTAAACTATTTTATTCTTCTTGGATTGAATTACTTCGACTTTCGGCTTTTAAGCTTGATGAATTTTTAAATTCCCTCACCTGCATTCAATTTTGTTTGATATGTTCGCTGCTTCGGCCTACCTGTGTTTCTAGTGTTGAATCAAGATTTGTAGTATAATATTGTATTTGGTCAACAAGTCAAATCAAGCTGCGCACATTTTAGGTATTCCATTGATAAAATGCTGATTTTTTATTTACTTTAGCAATTGTAGCTGCAGTAGAAATTAGTTTTTGCCGTAATTTAATATTGTAATTTCCGTTCAGCTTGAAGAACTCAAAATTTTTCATTTCCAAAATGAAAATAAACTCCCAAATCAATCTCGTTTGCTTTTTTTGTTCAGATAAAAAAAAATCTAACCGTTTTAACACCGGTTTGTTATATTTTATATTTTTTGAGTGTTGACATTTATAAAAAACTTTAAAAATGTGCCAGGAAAATTTTTAGAAATATATCTCGTTCGATGTCAGGTTTTGTGTCTATTATTGTTTTTATTGCTTAGAATATTAAATCTACATGTATACTTTCTTGCAAATGACTATTTTGTGGTTCTGCCTTTGGTGGTTTAACGATTGATGTGCTATTATCTTGTGGTTATACATTCTGGCAGCTGCTTGCTTATAATAATAATAATAATGATAATGATAAAAGTTAATATTAATAGTAACAATAATATATATGGAATTATGGTAATAGGACTGAAGTCTGGTTCGGTCTGTAATCATATGAATGATAACAAAAGTTGATGAGCACGAAGCGGGAGTCCAGTTTGTTTATCATGAATATGATTACAGACAGAATTTGATGAAACACAGTCTTATTACCAATTTGTCATAAATATTACAATTTCCGAGAAAAAAGAGAAATCATGCAGAGCAAGAATTTACGATTCCTTGCGGAAATTTAGTGACACTTTGGAAAAGCCACCACTAGTTCTTTGGTTTGTTTGTAAAGACTCTGGCATTGCCATATCTATAGATCTGCTCTGAGTAGAACTCATAGCTGTTCAAAGAATTGAAATTATTGGCAGGGGGAAAATCCTCCATTTTGCTTGCTTCTGAGACAAGAGTTGTTATTGTCATGGTAACTATTTACTTACTTGTGATT
The DNA here is from genome assembly GCA_025403585.1 of Parazoanthus swiftii. Lineage (NCBI taxonomy): Eukaryota > Metazoa > Cnidaria > Anthozoa > Zoantharia > Parazoanthidae > Parazoanthus > Parazoanthus swiftii. Next base: position 4,377 of record JAOBYE010400311.1, read on the forward strand.
GGTTCATGAGCCAAAAAGTCAGACTGTGATTGGTTCATTCAGGTGTCCAATAACAAGCTTGTAATTGGATAGTATCCGCTTAGCATAAGCAGAGAGTTGACATACAATTTAATGAATAATAAAGAGATATTAAGTGGATCAATCAGATTTGAGGAAATTGCAGTTTTTATAATAATAAAAATAATAATAATAATAACAATAATAATAAAAATTTTAAAATGTTAACGGTAATAATATTAATGGCAACATAATAATAAGTCTATGGCAGGAATGATGTTGATACTATGATAACAGTGGTTTTGACCATCTGTTGACCATCTCCATTCCCAAATATAACTTCTTACCAAAAAAGTAGATTAAGAAAATCTAAATATTATTAAGGAACTGTGGGCCTGAGTGTATTTCTATAACTGACTATATGTAAATCTTTATCAATGCCAGATAAATGTGCTGGTTGACACCGGGAGTAGTAATTTTGCAGTTGCGGCATCTGCACATCCCTACCTACCACTGTACTTTCATGCTGAGAGGTAAGTTTCAGCTTCTGATCAGTTGAAGAGCATTGTGCAAAAATATTGGAGTCAATTATTATTTTGTGTGAAAAGTTAAATTCTCCAAAGGATTCTGAAGAGATAATAGGAATAATGTAGGGAGAGTTGAAACTTTCAAGAATAAGTTAGAGTCACTTACCGATACATCATTTTGCAACTACTTAGCCTGTAAATTTCCTGATCTCTACTGTATAATTTTTTTTGTATTTTATTTAATGGCCAACTGTCTCGATTAGCCCTACATGTATGGTTACTACAGCTCATCTTGCATTTTTCTTAATTGTCATTTTTTTGTTTAACTGTATAATAATATTAATTCTGTAAATCTTTAAGTTCTAATAAGTGATGATGATGATGATGATTATGTTGTTGTTTTCCGTTATGCTGATGTTCTCAATTCAGCAGCATCTGGCATCATTTTAATGAAAATTTATTTATGATATCCCAGATTTGGTGAAATTTAGGCAGTTCTTCTAGGGCCTGAGTTCAACCAAGTTCAAATTTTTTGGTGCATTGGGAAAAATTAAGTCTCATAATATAACCAACTGGTCGATTTCTTTGAGCCCTGCTGGTTGAAAGATTTAACAATCAAAGTGTAGTCTGAACATTTATAAATCAGAAAATTTTGGTTTGTTCTAACCCAGGCCATTTTTTGGGAAATGTAGATTTGATGCACAGTGTTTTATGGTGTTTTTCTGTATACTGTAGCTTGATCATACCAAATAATTGTCTTGTTTTTACTCAACTTAGTTTGTAACAGTATCCTTGAGGCCTTACACAAAGTGACGCTAGAATTTGTTTTTTATTTGTTTCTAGATTTGCCTGTTGTGCATGTGTCTGAGTACAAAATTCCCTTACAAAATAATAAATGACCCACAAAAAATCCACATCACATAAAATATAGATACAAATCCAACCCTGGAAAACCCAACAAACAATGTTATTATAATTTATCTTTATTGTATTGCTGACTGATTTTGTGTGTTGTGATTGGTCAATTTCAAGTCTGTAAGTAGCCGTACGGACCTCTACTTCGGCTCTAGTTCTGGTTCTGGAGCGGCCTCACTTGCTTCAAATAACCAAGAAAGCCATATAATAAACATCTTATTAGCTTCGTTTGCTCAGTTTGTACGGCAAGTTATGGATCCTCGTTTTTTCCTTCCTTGTTTTCATGACCCGCACGCTTCGCACTTTGGCCATAAAAGGAAGGAAAAAACTCAGTCCATAACTTGCCGTATGGACTGAGCAAACGAGGCTAATAAGAGGTATTTACAAAGTTCAATTCCCAAATACATAGTCTTTTTCCATAACCATTTTTGTTTTATATCTGGCCAACAGTTCAACAACATATAGAGATCTGAACAGACCTGTTGCCGTGCCATATACCCAAGGAAACTGGGAAGGAGAGCTGGGCTCTGATTTACTACACTTTCCCGAAGGACCAAATGCAACAGTTCGTGTAGATGTTGCAAGTATCTTAACTTCAGAAAACTTTTACATCAATGGCTCAATGTGGGAGGGCATCCTTGGACTTGGTTATGCCAGGTTAGCCAAGGTAAGGTGTAGTTCGAACCCCTGTGTTCCCACTTACATGTATGTCAATTGAAAGTGATTTTTGAGTGTCTATTAACTACAGAATTGCTAAGCTGGAGGAACTGAAAATCTGGAGGCTTTCAATTGATAAAGGGTGGCCAAAAACCTGGAGATCACAGAAAAAAACTGTAAATTACCCAGGCATGAAACCCACACCAAGCAAACAAATTGTGTGGAGGTTACTGATAGTGATTTGGCACTTTACAGAGATTGAGAGAATACTTAATGTACATGTAGAATGGAATAAAGAACCGGTGAATTTGTCTGGAAGTTAATAAGCTTCATTTAATTAGCTTTTTTAAAATAAATGATTACATTGTTGGTTTGCTGTGAGAACTTTATGCTCACCATGAGTCTGGGGGATCCTCATTATAACTAAATGTCCACCAGCAGGACCGAGGGACTTGGCTGGTTTGTACCTGACTTTTAAAGGATTGTTCATGATTATACATGTAGGAAGTCTCTGTCCCTAATCAACCCCTCTCCAAAAAGCTTTAAACAAAATAAACTGCCTAGGGGCCTTATAGAAAATTAATTTATGACATTAACTATTGAAAATTGAAAGATAGAGCTGATCAAAAAAAGTTGATCTGATACAGCCTGGATTTGTAATGGAAATGAACATTAATTTTACAATCTGAAGTTGCAAAAAAAATTTGACTCTTTGAATATTCTTCTTTGACCCAGCACTGTTGGGTTCTTCTAGAAAAACATTACCAGATTCAGCTCAGTGATAGAATTCTCTTCAGTCAAAAAATTGTTAACAAAATTCATTTTCCAAAACTGGCAACTTTAGGGATACAGGGTCTGTATAAATGAGCAATAAAAAACTTATATGAGTTTTTATTGTTAGCCATGCTTTGTATTTTTACCTTTCATTGTAAAGTATGACATTTGTTTTGTTACTGTCACTTCAGCCTGACTCTAGTGTAATGCCAGTCTTTGACCAGTTTGTGCGGGAAGGTGTTAGTAGGGATTCTTTCTCCATGCAACTTTGCGGCAGTAGTGAGATTAATCCATCGGCAGAACCCACCGTAGCAGGCACTATGGTAAGTTGGAGTATCCAATCAGAGGCCCACTTGCAGGGGTGTCATTAGAAGGCGGGACCTACCGTAGTTACCCATGTCCATTTACACAAGAGTCAGTACCCATCCACTAAGTACTGTCAATTCAGACACAAATACCTCTTAGTAGCTGAGTGCAAGGTCCATATGGTAAGCTATGGACTGAGTGTTTTCCTTCCTTTTTGGGCCATGAAAACAAGGAAGGAAAAATTGGGGGCCCATAACTTGCCATACGGACTGAGCAAACGAGGCTAATAAGATGTTTATTATATAGCTTTGTTGATTGTTTGAGGCAAGTTTGGCTGTAAATGACAGCCGCTCCAGGACTAGAGGTCCAAATGGCTACTAATGGACCTGAAATTGACCAATCACAGCATAGAAATCAGTCAGCCATATAATAAACTTCAGTAGTTTCCCTGTAAACCTGCTTTCTCTATCACCCTCCTATCCAATTACAGCCACCCTCCTACTTTGAAAATTACCAAAACTTGAGGTTTACTGAAATGAAACTGTTAGTTACATGTACACAAAAAAGCAATCACTGTTTTAAGACAAAATATTTTATGTACTGTATACATCCATGCTATAGGTGTTTGGAGAGATAGATGAAGATCTGTATAAGGGCGATCTTTTATACACCCCTGTGGTAAAGAAATGGTACTATGAAGTAGTCATCACTGATATTGCTATTGATGGAGAGAGCCTTCATTTAGATTGCAAAAAGGTAAGTTTATCATGTATACAAGGTTTAATAGTGCAGTTTGTAAGATATCTGATGGCCAACCAGAAGGCTCCAGGAATAAATCCTGGCATGGTCGAGGGCTGAACTTTGGGGGACCTTTATATATTATTAAGACATAAAATTATGTAACTTTCAGGCCAATCTAATTTTGCCCTTTGAAAGCATTTTTAAACTTTGTGAATACTTACAGGAATTGTCAGCAAACTTTTGAAAATACATGTATATTGGATAAAGTAATAGAATTGAATGCCCAAAAGATGCCGTGGAGTATTGAAGACTATTCTGTGTAATCGTTCAACACTTTACTCTGTAGCAAGTCTGTTTTATGCAGCTGTTTCCACTTGAAAGATTTTAATTAATGATATGTGACTTTATGTGACTTTTTTTGTTTTCAGTATAATTATGACAAGACTATAGTTGATAGCGGTACAACAAATCTTAGAGTATCAGAGGAAGTTTTCGATGCAATTCTTGACAGACTCAAGAGTTTTGACAAGGTAAGAGATTTAAGTATGTCTTTAAATAGTTGATGTTGTTTTTATCCCTAAACATGCAAACTTAAATACTTACAGTGATGACTATGTACAGCTGGTTGAACAATTTTGCTAGCATTGTATGTTACTTAATACTGACAGTAATTTCTATGTATTAGACAATGTTTTTCTGAATGGATCTAGAGGGGTATTTGCTCAGAAGATATATTAATTTAAATTAGTAAGGTTTGTTTATTACAGTACAGATTGAATACAATTATGTAATCATTTTACAATAAGAGAACTTGTGCAGCTATAGAAAGTTTAACCCCAATCTGAGTGATAAATAATAAAAGACAGTGAAATTATTCTGAAAACTAAGTAGCAATTTTTGTTAGTGTGCGAGGCATCTGTACATGTATTCGACCAGACAACAATTTAACTTTCTTCCATTTGGTAAAAATTCAAAAATAATTTTGCGCCTGACATATTGTTTGACTGATCCCCCAACAACCTGTATTGAGATTGTGCAGCCTCTTGAATATGTGTTCTCCACTCCTTTGTTATCAGCTTGGAGTTCCTGAGGAATTCTGGATAGGAAGGCAAATGATGTGTTGGAATTACGACAAGACACCCTGGGAAGAGTTCCCAGACATGTCCATATCACTTCTCTCATCTGTTAGCAACTCTAAAGAATTCAGAATCAAAATCCCTCCACAGGTTTGTAATATGTAATAATGGTGGAAAGGCTAGGTTTACCCTTTCAGCCCCAGCCAGTTTATCAAAATCTTTCTTCTCCTTACAATATCATTACAGAACAGGTTGTTTTGTTGTGAGAATACAAGAATTAACATGGTTCCCACTACTCCTGGAATTCCTGGAAAACTCCTGGAATTTTGAAATTTTCTTCCAGAGCCCTGGGAAACTCCTGGAAAAGCAGATGATTTTGTAGTTACTTTGATTTTCCTTGTTTCGTATTGCTTGCATGCAGTTTTTTATTATGAAAAACTGTCAAGTATTTTTCACTGTTACATGGATGTAATACCTGGAAAAGGTAGACTGATGCTGTGTTTCTCAGACTGCACTCAGGATGGTATATGATTATAAAGGTCTGCATGAACTGAAAATTCCATTGAGTTGCTAAATATATAATTAGACAATGCATTAGTATACTAGTTGCTACTATTGTGGCAGAAATTGATATTAAAATAACTTGATATTTGTTTTTGCTGAGAGAGAATTTGGGGTTGGGTCCTGGAAAAATATATTTTCTATCCTGGAAAACTCCTGGAAAACTCCTGGAATTCTGTTATCGTTTGACAGTGAGAACCATGATTAATCAATCACTGCAAGCTGTCCAATATGAAGAGCAAAATTCTCCCAAACTGTTTAAAAGGACAATGTGGATATCATTTAGGAGAATTTAGCAACACATTTCAATGTTGGAGCTGAAAGGGTTACTCATAGGCGGTGGGAAAGTTGACTGCAAAACAAATGCAGAACATTTGATCACACCTCGCAGATGTGTTAACTTGGGAATTAGGACTTCTGTAAACACAAATCGACACACATCAAAAAGGTTTGCATTGTTTTATTTCAGTTAAACATCTAATACTCACAACCAACATTTTCCACCGCTAGTGGGTTACTGTAGTTGTTTTTTATTTAATCGAAGTTACTAGAAATAAAGTCACATTTAAACTATGATTTGCTATGACCATTATAAAGTGATATCCTTTCACTGTGTACACTGTTTCTTGACTAAAACTACTAAAATCCTTTCCAAAGCCAAGTGGCTCATAACATCGGCACATATCTTTGGTCACCTGTAGTCTTAGGTGCATGAGAACTGGTATGACTCTCACTGGACAGGACACTAGTTAATCCTTTGAACTCACAACCTTATAGCAAGATATTCACGCTTACTGCTAGACCACTTTGCTTGGTCAGGAACACGAATTTAAGCATATTTTTAAATAAACTTGCAAAGAGTAAAAACCACTTTGCTAACAACACTGTTCTTGGTCAGGAACATTATTGTAAGAATATAAGTTTTTTCAAATAAACTTGCTGAACTTTAAAAATAGTGTATTATACGGGTGAATGTGAAGTTTGCTTGTCCAGCTAAGCAAAGCTAACTTATTTATTTTTCCTTTTCCTGTTTCATATAGCTACATAAATTTAACAACCTCTTCTTTTTTTCTTCTTCTTCTTCTTCTTTTAATTCTTATTCTTATTATTTTGTTTTGTTGTTAGTTAAAACATAAAGTTAACATCATGATAGTGTTTTAGCTCCAATCAATTTTGATTACTAGAATTATTAAGTCGGATCTGCTTATGGTCTGTTTTCAGCTGTACCTTAGAGAGACAATTGAGCATGGTCCCTTTGCTGGCCAACATTGTTACAAGTTTGCTATCACCAAGGCAGAAAAAGGTCGGTACTCTCTCTCTGCAGCACTTGCCGCTGGGCTGGCATAATAATTTTATATTGTCATTTCTTATGGTTACAGTTTGCGAGTGACACGTGGTAGTTTCACATCCACACATTTGAGTTTGCACGTGTAAACTATGAACTCTCGTGTTTTTAACATTGACAAAGCAAGATGGAATACATTGAAGTAACAAAGTGATATGGTTCGTTAACAGGAACTGTGATAGGAGCGGTAATTATGGAAGGTTTCTATGTTGTGTTTGACAGAGAGAATGTGCAAGTTGGATTTGCTGCAACAACGTGTGGAGGTACGGAGAAAACGATTTGTGTTCTTGTACCATTACAGTACGGGTATTTTGTTCTCCACGGACTGAAGCTGGAGATTAAAATACAATAGTTACAAAATGTATTTCCTTAAAAACTGAGCTGGGTTTGAGTGAGACGTTTGCACTAATAAGATCTCTGATTTTATCGTGTTTTAGCTGAGGGGCGATTAAATCCTCGGTCTGAAGTTTCTGGACCATTTAGCAGGGGTAAGTACTCACTAAGACGTGTTCCCTGTCTGTCTGGCTGTCGTCTGTCTGTTGATCGGTCTGTCGGTCTGTCTATCTGTCATCTGCCTGTTGGTCTGTCTGTCTGTTGGTCTGTCTTTCTGTTGGTCTATCTGTCTGTCTGTGGGTCTGTGTGTTGGTCTGTGTGTTGGTCTGTCTGTTGGTCTGTCTGTGGGTCTGTCTGTTGGTCTGTCTGTGGGTCTGTCTGTTGGTCTGTCTGTTGGTCTGTCTATCTGTTGGTCTAGCTATCGGTCTGTCTGTATGTCGGTCAGTTTGTCTGTCTGTCTGTTGGTCTATCTCTCTGTTGGTCCGTCTGTTGGTCTGTCGGTCTGTCTGTCTGTTGGTCAATATATCGGTCTGTCTGTATGTCGGTCGGTCCGTCTGTCTGTCTGTCTGTCTGTCTGTCTGTGTCTTCTTTATTTCTACGGGAAGCGTAAGGTCTTCACCAACGCCGTCCATGTTGTCCTGTACTTTTGCGTTGTTATGTTCTTTGCTTTCAACTCTGCCAGACTTGTTCTCCTCCAGCTTAGTGTGGGACGTTCTTTCCTGCTTTTTCCGTGCGGGTTCTTGAACTCCAATGCCTTTTTTGTAGTGTTTTCGTCTTTTTTCCCTCCTCATTGTATGACCGTTCCATCACCATAACCTCCTTTACGGCTCAAAGGCCTTTGGCTGTTGACGGTCGTTTTATTACACGTTATACATACCTCGTATTAACCGAGTGCGAGGTCCGTACGGCAAGTTATGGACCGAGTTTTTTTCCTTCCTTTTATGGCCCAAGCGCGAAGGGAGGGAAAAAACGAGATCTATAACTTGCCGTACGGACCGAGCAAACGAGACTATTATAATATATGGCTTTGTTGATTATTTGAAGCGAGTGCAAAATGACAGCCGCTCCAGAACTAGAGGGCCTTACGGCTGCTTACGGACCTGAAATTGACCAATCACACAGCACGCGAGATCAGTCAGCCATATAATAAATAATGCTTCTCGTAACTTCACCTATAAACGAAAACAGTTTTAACTGTGGTGTAGAGGTAAACCTTTTAAGTCGGTTTCAAGTTTTCCTAGAAAAAGACTGAACAAAGACATACTGGAATTTAAACTGAACGTTGCTCGTGCTTTATTGCTTCGTAAATGTCTTAAGGGGAGTCAAGATGGCCGAGGGGTTAGCGCTCAAGCCTCCCACCTCCGTGGACCCGAGGTCGAACCCTGGGCTTCACATGTGGGCTAAGATTTGTCGATCTCCTTCTGACACCGAGGGGTTTTCTCCGGGTTCTCCAGTATTCCTCCCTCCACAAGATCGGCTTTCTCGCCAATATCTGTGCCGTCGAGCGATTAAACATAAGCCACTGGCTTGGGAGAATGGGCAACCTTTCTCAGCGCGACGGCGTTAAATAAGTTTGGTTTTTAATGTTAAGTTTTTTTACTGATGAGCTGGTTTCACTCAACAGAGGCTGTCGACTGCGAATATATTGAGACTGAGAGCTCAGACACGGCTCTTCTAACAGTGGCCTACGTCATGGCGGGGGTTTGCGGGCTGTGTTTATTGCCAATATTTATTCTCCTGGGCCAAGCGAGCTGTCGACGAAGGAACAAGGGACCAACAGATCGGACAAGCCTCAGAAATGACTTTTAATGCTTTCGTTGGCCGTGCTTCAATGTAACGTACATTCATAACCACAACGATTATTCTTCGTACAGGGGGATCGCGAGAAATGGTTTTATATTCCTTAATTATCCATACTTGTTTTGGAAAAGGTTTACCGGGGGAATAGGCGTTTTGTCTACAGGCAGAACAAACGCGAGAGTGACTTTAGTACTTGAATACGAATTTGTGTACGGCACGAGCAAGTTATCTGCTACAAGAGCAAATACTTTTTTTACCATGATGTTGGTATTCAGCAATGCGATATGGGAAAATGACTTGTACACCTTCAAGCTGTCGTTTAATTGGATTCGAATTTAGGGTTGAAGAGGTTGGCAGTGGCAGCTTTACATCGAAATTGTTAAGTTCTGATTTGCCGTGCTGTGCAGCAACATTGAAGACAGTGTCAGCACTGTACGGCACATAATTGTGGCTGCTATCAGAAGATTTGGTAGCAGGTAGTAAACAGATAAATATATAGAGATAAACTTTATTAATTAACGAGTCTATAATATTCTAGTATATATAAATATGTTAAGATTAAAGCATTCTTAATAATGGGGGACCCACATGTATTATAGATTTGAAAAGTATTAAGTATACAGTTTACTAAAGGTATTCTAAAGAAGAATTTAAACATATTAAGTATTTAAAGTTTTAAAAATGTAAGCTGTGCCAAAGTACTATTTTTACTTACATCAAAAACAAAAATAATACTCTGGGCCCGGTTGTTTCAAAGTGGGTTAGCGTAGACCCAGGGTTAAACCTTAACCCGCGATGGGGTTTACCTCCTTAACCCTTTAAGCCCCAAACACGACAAATGGTGTGATGGTAAATTCTCCCAACTGAGCTCCACTCTTTCTATATA
>JAOBYE010400422.1:0-14294 GCA_025403585.1 Parazoanthus swiftii
AGTCATATACAAGGAATAATTTAGAAGTAGTAAATGGTTGAAAATGTCGAAAATTAGAGAGTTCTGTGTGGCTGGAGGCAACGTCTTGCCTCCATCCATACATTCTCTGTATTTTTTGATGTTTTTAAACATTTATTTCTCCTTAATTATTTGATATATTACGCTAACATTTGCAGTGATGACTTATTGTTCTATGTACTATCAAATTCTGGACTCATTTTGGTTCAACACCAACTTTGGTTTTATGCTGCATTATGCTAATGAGGGAAAATGTAATCAATAAACTCGCCTATTGGAATATTGGAATCACCCGTCGTTTAAATGTTATGAACGAAAATGATTAACATTAATCTATACATTGCTCAGTTGCCGATCAGATAGAATAAAATAGGACTAAGGCAAACCGCATTTGACTTAGTGCGACATATTTCACTACCGGCCGGCTTTTATCGACAAACAAACAGATGAATTATCCTCGGTGGGACATACAACTGCAATGGACCGAAGAACGTTTTGAAATACTTTCTTTCTAGATTAAGGAACCAGTAAGATAATTTTGGCCGACACTCAGTGAACTTGCTCTTGACTGAGTTAAACCTGTTTTTATGCAGAAAAGAACTTTTTTTAACTGAAAGATTGAGTATTATGGATTTGTACCAATTTACGTCCAAACCGCTCCAAATTGCCCTATCAATATTAATGAGGAACGACAGCTACACAATAGATCTGAGAAAAATGGCAGACTTTGTTTTCAGTGAATGTTTGAACCCAGGAGTAGCTGTCATTGTTTTCATACTATTATAGCAAGAAATCAAATTTTTCCTGTACATTTGCCCAAAGCTATGGTATGAAACTGAACACCAAAGTAATTCGAGTTCCTCATACATTCAAATAAACCGCAAATGGTTACTTTAGCCGTCTGTGGTGTCAGACCAAGGTCTGTGTTTACTAAAAAAACAATCACATTTTACCCCTTTTATACTGTGATACAGATTGGGTACTTGAAAATCACGTGGTAAATACTCTCAAGGTTCCCAGACGAGAATGGTGCCAGGCCCATTGCATCAAAGATCAGCAATGCAAGTCGTTTAACTATCAGATCAAAGGAAACTTGATTGACACGGAACATCAGTGTGAAATAAGTTACGACTCCAAGCACACTCATCCGGGATCTATGAAAAAGCGACAGGGCTGGGTATATCAAGAGGTGGGACTGCGTTACTAATCTAATCTTCATGGTGCTCACTACTCCTGGAATTCCTGGAAAACTCCTGGAACTTTGGAATTTTCTTCCAGGGCCCTGGAAAACTCCTAGAAAAACAGATAATTTCCCTGTACTCCTGGAAAACTCCTGACATTTCGTGGAAAAAAACCAAAACCTGCGGAGGCATTTGATGAGCATTATAATAATAATTGTACTTTTTGAACTCAATTTCAAGAAATTTTTTCTGGAGATTTTGGTCATTTTTGTCTCATTTTGCTTCAACCGGAAAGCTGAAGAAATTACTTGATATTGTTTTGTTTTTGGCGAGAGAGTTTGGGTCATGGAAAAATAAAATTTCTACTCTGGAAAACTCCTGGAAAACTCCTGGAGTTTTGTAATCATCAGTCAGTGAGCACCGTGAGTCTTTTATTAAAGTTGAACAAATTAAGATAGTAAACTTAAAAATACTGAATTTGGTAGCAAAAGGCCGGCCAGTTACGGGATAGGGGCCAGCAAAAATTTTGCGTGCAAATTGTTTAGCCAATCAACCTTCGGCTGCAAACTAGCTTATACAATTTTTTTTGGTTTTCCTTTTCGTCCCATTTAATTTTTGTCTGTTATCGATCGTCCATTCCCTCATCCCCTCCTCCAAAAGAAGGCAATGTCAAAATATGGGAGATGGATAGCCACGGGAGTAAAAGAGTAAAAATGGTAAATGAAGGTGTTAATAGTTAATTTGTAAATTTAATGAAATATTTAATAACATAGTTGACTAGCTTTACTGTTATTAAACCGGGTAATCATGAAAGTGTGTGGTTGTTTTATTATTTATTTACTGTGACTCAGTGTTTTTTCGGTCTCCTTCAGATTAAAGGCTCAGACAACCCTGCAAATACCGGTGAGCGACAATCATATTTTGTTCACTAATTTAAATCCTACAAATTGATTTCTTGTCTGCAGTTTCTTGAACTTCTATCAGCATTTCTTTTTTCATGGAGAAACAACCTGCCGAAATACGATACTCTTGCAATTTGTGCAGATCAGTAAGCACAATACTGCTTTTCCTTTATTTCGTCTCAAATTATCCTTATAATAAATAGGTAAACTTATGTACATGTATCTTTCGCGATACGTTCACTCTTGCAAGCCAGATCCATTCACATATGACAAGAAATTCCAATCGCTTTTACAATCGAACTAACATTCGAAAATTCTTAATTCGGTTTCAAGGTCCCAAGTCCTTCAACTCACTAAGTCAGGTCATTCAAAATAGTGAGAGTGTTCATTTGTCAAAAGACTCAAAAAATTCCTTCCTACTTGGTCACATGTAAACTCCTTAAAAAGCTTCATATTCCTTTTCTTCTCTTTTCCTTTTTTCTTCTCGTTTGTGCTGTTTTGCTTCGTTTTCTACTTTTTTATCCTTTTTTGCAAAAATACTGAATAATCTACTAACATATTCAGTATCTAAATAGCCCATAAGCCCCAGGCGTCTTTATAGGCTTCCTTGCCATACCTATTAATAATAATAATATCTTATTGTTATTTATTGATCAGAAGTTTCTGTTGAGGCCAATCATCAAATAATAATAATACAAGTCTTTGCAGTGTGAGACACTGGCTCCTGTCTTGAAAATTCCCCTCCACCAACCTGCAAGGAACCCAAAAATTACTTCTCTGCAAATACTCATTGTTTTTTAGGTCCAAAAATAGACAAAAATTGGACAAATATCAAATGTAATTGACTGGACACATTAAGTTTACAGTGTTTTTAGTCTACCACCAGCTCTCAGTCAAAAAAAGCCGTAAGAAAGATAACAATGTCGCCGAAACTGTCATTGTCCTTTCTTTTTAATAACAATTTTTAATTTTACGTTTATTGCTGTTGTCGCTAACAGTCAACGTGGCACTGCATAAAACCACAATGCAATCATCCAGGTACCGGTTGGTTACAAGAAATTTTTCACTTGTTGTTGATGGAAAGATTGGAGGTGACTTCAATCGTGACCGAACCTGTTCACATACTAACTTTGAAATCAACCCCTGGTGGAGAGTGGACCTCGGTTCCTGTTACTCGGTGACAAGGATTGTGGTTTACAACCGCGTGGACTGTTGTAGTGAACGTTTGTCAAACATGGAGATCAGAATAGGTACAGTACGACTTTGATCCAATGTCCTTGTACTTTCGCAAGTAGTCATAATTAAACCACCCAGTCGTAGTGTGTACCTCGCCTTCTGTTACTCGGTGACCAGGATTGTGGTTTACAACCGTGTGGACTGTTGTAGTGAACGTTAGTCAAACATGGAGAACAGAATAGGTATAGTACGACTTTGATCCAATGTCCTTGTACTTTCACAAGTAGTCATAATTAAACCACCCAGTCGTAGTGTGTACCTCGCCTTCTGTTACTCGGTGACCAGGATTGTGGTTTACAACCGTGTGGACTGTTGTAGTGAACGTTAGTCAAACATGGAGAACAGAATAGGTATAGTACGACTTTGATCCAATGTCCTTGTACTTTCACAAGTAGTCATAATTAAACCACCCAGTCGTAGTGTGTACCTCGCCTTCTGTTACTCGGTGACAAGGATTGCGGTTTATAACCGTGTGGACTGTTGTAGTGTATGTTTGTCAAACATGGAGGTCAAAATAGTTATAGTACGACTTTGATCCAATGATTCTGTACACTCACAGTCACAGTTAAATCACTCAGTCGTACAGTCGTCAGCCGCTAAAACTTTACAAATCTGCAAAACCCAAGCGAATACTTGTCGATACTTCAACACACTTGAGTAGTTGAGAATGCTCATAACAACAGTTACCGAAGTAACAAAAATAAGAATTACACAAGTAGATTTTCCGTTTAGTTTCAAAGCATCGGTTATGGCATAATTGAACTATGAAGAAAAAATTGGGAAATGCTCGACTAAATAAAAATTAAAATATTCATTACTGCTACGCACTTTCACAATAGGTGTACGTTGGGCAGGTACTGTTGTTTGCTAGCGTCGCATTGCAAACGGGTGAGCTGTGAATGATGTTCATGACACAGCCAGTGTATTCTATTATGACGAAACTACTGCAATTTCTTTCTTTCCTTCTTTCCTCGCGCCCGCGATCCTCGCGGCTCACAGTTGCTCCCGACTCCGATTGATTCTTAGGAATAGGAAGAGGTGAATAGCAAAGGACTGCTCGGATTTCGGGGGCAAACGTACTGCATCAAAAAATATAACATTGTAGCTGAAAAATCAAGGATTTGTTTGTAGTGTGGCGTAACCAAACTGGTTTAAGTTGTGTTTGTTTTGCTTTACCAAGGCTAGCCAAGAACCCCTAATGATGTGTTTGTTTCTTCTTCTTGTGATAAGTGCTGTCTACATTAAAAGCCCTTTTGCAACCAGAATGCTTTGCAATCGTTTCGTATTGCTTACATCTTATCAACATTAGGGTGTTGCCTTGTGGCTGCAGCCAACACGAAGTCTTATAGTTGTTTATAAGAGAATGGCAATAAAGTCTAACTTAACATTTGGTAGTCAATGTGAAAACACAACCTTTTATGGGAATACCAAGGATTTAGCTGCAGTTCCGCCAAGCATTTTGTTCGGTAACTGGGTCTTTACGGACACTGGCGATGCTCCACACCTTAACTTTAGAAACATTTTCACTATATATGATTCAATTTTCTCCCGCTTTTTTCACATCTTCATCACATATAATAAGACATATATTCCATTCATTGTGAGTGCCTCGGAGGCATAAACATTTATATCGGTGCACGCATGCAATCGTGCTTTATGAAAATCATTAATTAGTCACCTCCATTTGGAGTAACAAATAGTTAATTAGTCCAAGTAGATGTTGGCAAGAAATTAGCAAAATTTCTTTCGCTTTTTGTGCAGACGTCTCGTGCATTTCACTTTCTTTCATATGTTAATCCTTTTTACCAAAGTAATGGAAGTGATCATCCCACCCGCGGTACTAAGGAAAACTTTACCTTTCTGCAAAGACAAATCAGGTCTTTTTATTTCACTCTTGAATTCCTCTTCAGGCACAAGTCTTCAGAACAACGGGAACAGCAATCCCATAGTGCTCAGCGGACTGTCACTTGTTAACCAAAGAATAGGAATCTACAAGTTTTCACCAACAGTCGGGCGTTATGTTAATATCAGATTGGTGGGCAAAGAGAAAGCGCCTTTGACGCTGTGTGAAGTTCAAGTATTTGGTGAATTTACAGGTGATGTAATGCTCAGTGTGTAATGTACAAAACATTCAACAGCTTCATCGTAAAGCGATGTTAACTAGCCACCTCGCGAACTTCGAATCATTAGGTGCTGACTTTTAATAAACTAGTGAACGGATGGATAAAATTTCTGCGAATGTTTTGAACGTAATTTGACTGTGCGTTTGGGACATATGCCCTTTGCGCTTTAATACTCTTACTCTTGCTTGCATTTTTACAGGTTTGCAGGAACTTTTGGGGAATTCCCCGCCCCTTCCCGTCACCCTTACCAGATATCTAATGGTCCCGCTCTTATTATCTCTTTTATTTAGTGTATTTAAGTCCTGCGTAGCTTGAAAGTTTTACGACAAATCAGGAACACTTTTGCTTATGGTTTCTTTGACAACTTGTAAGGCCGTGCTCTGCGAAACCGTCTCCACAGTTCAAGGGACACAAAGAAATTCCCACTACACATTACAAGAACTCTTGTTCTTCGCCATTACCTTAATACAAGCCATCGGAGCAAGTTTAAACTTGGGATCTTCCATATATCACATCCAGACTCTTCCAACAACTCATCCGAAATAAGATAATTTACACTGGCAGGAAATTAAACTAGATCATTTTCCGAGCCAAATTGCTTATAGGGCTGGTCTTTATCTCTGATTTTCAAAGTGATAAGCAGATAAATGTCTGTGATCCCCATGGAGAGAACACTAATCCATCGCAGGTTAGCCCCCAGCAGAAGTTGATACTCATTTTTAACTGAGTCGACTAGAGCAAGTCGAGTAAAGTGTCTTGAATTATTCAAGGACACAACACAATGGTAAGGCAGGGGTTCGAACTTACGAACTTTAGGTTAAGAGTCAGACACGCTAATCACTCGACCGCTGCCTTACCGAAAACATTGGCAAAGCTGCAAAGCTTTAAAATGAACTAAAACTCTTAACTTTAGCTGATTGATTGACTTTCCGTTCTTTTTGACAATGTTTACATTGATCTTTGTTCTCGTTTCTCGTCTTCTATACCTACTAAAACAAATTGTCTCTTACTTATAACAGCTTGTCCAAACTGAGCCATGTGCCGCTGTTAAAGGTACGTTTATTTATTCTTCCATTAAGTACAAATCAAACTTTTAATCGGCGCATAACTTACAAAAATAGAAAAATGAAAAATTAGGCAGTGGATGGATATGATTCGGGAGAAATGGTAAGTTCTTTTTACGCTGCAGACTGATTTAGCGCGCAGAAGAGTCTTGTCTGTCACCACCCTTACATATTTTCGCTTTCTTGTCATCTTAGGTAAAGGAAGGTTCGATACCAATCATCTACCACATATCAGTCTGGAATTTATTATAACAAGCACAAAAGGCCAGCAGTTTATTTGTGTCATTTGCAAGTGATAGCATCTTCTGCTTGGTAGCTATGGAGTACAAACGCTTGTCGTTTTCTAACCAGAACAAAGTCCGAAATGACATGCTGCGGCTACCGCAAAGGAATTAGAAGTTCTTAATAAGTTTGTATTCTCATAATTGCAACTTAAGTTTAGTTGTTACGGATTACAAAAAAGGATTACAATGAGTATAGTACGGTGTTTAGGAAAATGGGTGAAAAACAGTCTTTTCCACTTTACCAACTTTTATGAAACCAAGTTAATACTTTACATTTTGTTACGATTTAATACAGCACCGTCACTATTTAACTATATTAAGCACGCTACGCTGAAATTTGTACACATTGTCTGTAAACAGAGAAAATTCGTCATTCGTAACTACTACTATACTACTACTGCTACTACTACTACTACTACTACTACTACTACTACTACTACTACTACTACTACTACAGTACTACTACTACTACTACTACTACTACTACTACTACTACTACTACTACTGCTACTGCAACTACTACTACTACTACTACTACTACTACTACTACTACTACTACTACTAGTAATATTTTACATTTATGTTATGTAAATACTATGTTTTCACGATGAATTTCAGATGATTAGAAACATGGAGTGGTTTTGACCTGAAAGAAATAAAACGACAAAAGTGTTATTTGTGTGGCGGAATCCAGGAGGTTTTTGTTGCTATAGGAGAGATAAGGGGAGGGGGATTAGTTATGATGAGAATATGTTTAAAAATACTGTTAAAACTGGTAATAAGTGAACAACTAGCAAAAATTGACAAAAATTTCAACATCCATTTCAGTGATAGCAATTGAAAGGCAAACAGTCACGGGTGTTGACCATAAAAAAAACTGGAGAGTCTGTATTGTAGTAACCATCGCATGCTGGTTTGGTTTAGCTTTAGTGCAAAATGAGACAAACCCAAAAACAGATAAAAACCAAGTTCCTTAGCAAGATTTTTATATTAAGCAACAAAGTACTGCAAAGATTCAAAACATTGGCATTTTAGAGTTTCATTATGCACGTAATCATTTGGGTTTGTTCGATTTTTGAAGGTCTTTCTCATTTGCTTACCGTACTTGTTCACGCATGCTTTGACCCTATCGAACATAATTTTGAATACGATGGGGGGAAGGGTTGGTAAAATTTATTACATGAGTAAAAAAACAAAAATAATAAGTGTACAGGTTGAAGTTAGTAGAGAGGAGAGCAAAAGTGAAGTAACAAATACTAAAAAAATGTAAAAAGCAACCTACAAGCAAGTCATCCTTTCATCCCTCCCCACAAAGATAAATTGATCCATGCCTCAGGCCCTCAATTCCTACCTTTCTCAACATCAGGCAGTTCAGTTTGAAGTACTTGGACAAACTGTTATGAAAAAGAAATAATTTGTTTAGGGATATGAAAAACAAAAACATGGAAAAGTGGCTCATCAGCAATATTTCTTACAGGGAACGAAAAACGTAAAAACTGGTGAAAATTAAGATCCTATTCTATTTCCCTTACGCTGTTTTAGCTAAGTTCGGGAACGGCGATTTTTGTTTTTGGGAATTTTTCTCTTGAAGACAAAATTGGCAAGGGTTCAGAGACGTCAGAGGTGGACAGCCTAGTGGGTTCCATTGCTTAAACTAAGGGAAATGCCCTACTAAAAAAGACTGAACCTCTTAAACATACGTTCGAGAATAAAGAAGTATTTTTAAAAAAGAACTGATCTTTTCTTTAAATTCCTATTCAGAAACATTGTCGCAAAGATGTTTTTCTAACGAACGTACACGCCTAGTTGTCTTTTCACTAACAAAAAACTGATAAAGATATCTTCCAACCTTCCTATTTACAGAAGAAAAAGCCCAGACCGGAAAGGGGTATATCCAATATTTTCTGACGACTGATTTTGTGTCAATAAAAACATAAAGTTTTTATATATATTTCACACAAAACATCACCTGAATAAGCACCAAAGACCTGAACTTCACACAGCACCAACATTTTGTTTTCACCAACCAATCGGATATTGACGTATCGCCCGACTTTGGGTGAAAACGTGTAGTTTCCTATTGGCTGGTTTGCAAGTGACAGTCCACTGAGCACTATGGGATTGTCGTTACCGTTGTTTTGAAGACTTGTTCCTAAAAAGAAATTGAAAAGTGCACACAAATGATCTGATTTGATTTTGCAAAAGAGTTAGAAACCTGCAAGACTTTCCATTTTCAAGGATTTTCCGAAGTTTCGGAGGATTTTCCAAAACATTTTGATTTTTTTAAACATGTTTGAAGGTATTTTTAAGATTTTACAAAACTTTTCATGCTTCTGATGATATTTTCCGAAAATTTCCTAAGATTTTTCAAAAACCTTACCATTTCAAACTTTGGTGATCAAACCACTTACGCATACTTATCTTATTCGCCAAAGCAGAAAATACCGCTCGTCTCCTTTTAAACTAATGCATTCTTTGATGGACAAGACTTAATAAAAACAACGATTGTATCATATTGTTATCATACGCTACCTATTCTTATCTCCATGTCTGTCAGTCGCCAACCACAACAATCAACGCGATTGTAAACAACAATTCTGGTTATCAAGCAACAGAAACCGAGGTCCACTCTCCACCATGGATTGGTTTCACCAGGATCACCAGAAGTGTGGGAGCAAGACTTGTTATAATAATCGCCATTAATGTTGCCATCAACAGCATTTGAAGCGCTTCCGTGAAGGGAGAAAGTTGCAGATTGCGCTGCTGATTTACCTTGTGCCAAATTGACTGTCAGTCAGGAAAAAAAGGCAAAAAATGTTATTATTATTATACCAAATACACTGAAAATGACAGCGACTACAACATTGATGGTGACGGTGAAGACAACGATGGCAATGATAATGACGTTGAAGATTACGGTAACGATGATAATGTCAATGGCGACGATGACAAAGATGATGTCAATGTTGACAACAATGATGACGAGAATGACGGTGACGATGGCGATGATGAAGACGTTGACGGTTGTGAGGACGGTGGCGGGGACGAAGACGATGACAATGTCAATGGCGATGATATTTACGATGATGGTGATTGTAACAATGACGGTGACCAACGATGATGATGAGCGTTACGATGACATTAACGATGGCAATGACAATGATAACGACAAAAGCAACGACAGTGACAGAGGTAATGACAACGGTAAGTAATTAACAATAACAGTGACATGACATCAATTTTGTTTAATTAATAATATTTAAGAATATACGCCATACAACAAAGATTCACGGCTTTGAAGTTTGATCGACAGGCAAAACATTTTTCCATCGTGTATATTCTAACGTTGACACTGTTAATGACTTAAAGCATTAAGTTAAGACTGATCGTTGCTCACCAATGACTTTAAAGTTGTTTGAGTCTTTTACCTGAAAACAATAAAGAAAACTACAGTAAAACAAACAACGCGTTGCAACACCGTCTTATAAATAGTTCTTTGAGTGAACGTAGAAAATATTTATGAAAGGAATAACCACTAAATCTTTCAAACGTGTTGACAGTTTTAACTCGCTCAGAATAACTTTTGCGAACGAATACACATATATAAAGACAAATATCATAATAAAATAATAATAATGATAATAATAATGATAATAATAATAATAATAATAATAATAATAATAATAAGAGCAGCAATAGCACTAAACTTTTAAACACCTACACTTGTTGATTCTAGTAGTAATGCTTTTCAATTGTACTCATTTAGGCGCGTGTGTTCTTAGCACTGAAACGTGGTCACATGTTGCAGTACCGATATTCAATATTTTCTTCAATCCTGGTTCACACATGTGGGATAAGCACAAGCACAATAATATGTATTTTAAATAACAAAGAAAAATCAAAGGAACATGCACTGGCACAATTATGCTTGTTTCAGAAGTGTGCAGCCGGCTTAAATGTTTCTCGTCGGTAGATGGATTCCTAGCTGTGTACAATGTGTAATGCATGCGCAGTCACACCTCTTGATACACCCAGCCCTGTCGCTTCTTCATAGATCCCGGATGAGTGTGCTTGGAGACATAATTTATTTCACACTGATGTTCCATGTCAATCATGTTTCCTTTGATCTGATAGTTAAACGACTTGCATTGCTGATCCTTGATGCAATGGGCCTGGCACCATTCTCGTCTGGGAACCTTGAAGGTATTTACCACGTGATTTTCAAGCACCCAATCTGTATCACAGTATAAAAGGGGTAAATGTGATTGTTTTTAGTAAACACAGA
Source organism: Parazoanthus swiftii (assembly GCA_025403585.1). Taxonomy (NCBI): domain Eukaryota; kingdom Metazoa; phylum Cnidaria; class Anthozoa; order Zoantharia; family Parazoanthidae; genus Parazoanthus; species Parazoanthus swiftii. The sequence continues at coordinate 11,094 of JAOBYE010400422.1, forward strand.
CCTTGGTCTGACACCACACACGGCCAAAGTAACCATTTGTGGTCTAATTGAATGTATGAGAAGTTTGAATTACTTTGATGTTCGGTTTCATACCACAGCTTTGGGCAAATGGACAGGAAAAATTTGATTTCTTGCTGTTATATTATGAAAACAACAAGACTTATTCCTGGGTTCAAACCATTTACTGTGAACAAAGTTTGCCATTTATCTCAGAATTCTTGTGTAGCTGTCATTCCTCATTAATATTGATAGGGCAATTTGGAGCGGTTTGGACGCAAATTGGTACAAATTTATAAAACTCAATCTTTCAATTAAAAAAAAAAATTTCTGTATAAAAATAAGGTTAACCCAGTCAAGAACAATTTAAGGCTCAGGTGAGTTTGACAGAAAACTAACTTAGTGTCGGCCAAAATTTTCTTACTAGTTCCTTAATTTGAAAAGAAGTAATTTCAAAACATTCTTCAGTTCATTGCAGTTGTACGACCCACCGAGGGTAATTCATCTGTTTGTATATAAAAGCAAATAACATGCTTTGCTATTCAATGCCGGTAGTGAAACACGTCTTACAAAGTCAAAAGCCGTTTCCCTTTGTCCTATTTTATTGTTTCTGATCGACAACTGCGCAATATATAGATTAACTTTAGTCATTCTTGTGCATTAAATTTAGACTACGGGTGGTTCTAAAACTTTTCTTGTTTGACTAGGTGTATGTAGTGAAATACCAATTATGAAAAGTTCAATAAGTTCCCTCTAAAAACAGCCCATAAAATAGGGCCTTTTGCAGGTTTCTTCCCAGCATCCCAACAGGATTCAATCTTTCTGCAAAACATCCTTTAACATATCGCCTTTTTTCAGTTTTTTTTCCCCAAAATTTCCAGCAGGCCTTATGAGCCACTTGGCTTGGGGAAGGATTTAGCTTTATTTCCAGCAGGAGACACTTAAAGTGTTTCGTGATTAATCCAAAACATGGCAAAAAGTACCCACTGAGGCTATTTTCTCGGTTAAAAATGACCTAAATTTCGAATTTCATGTCAAAAACAACTCCCGCTTATTCCGCGCATGCGCAATGTCCGACTACTTTGGTAACTTTTGTTTCAACAATTTTATTTGAGCTTCAAATTGTTCTTAATTTGTTCTTCATTTCTGCAATTAAATCCAAAAAAAAGGTTAAGGTATTAGAATACATGTATTTGGAAACGAATTGCTTGGTGAGTTATGATTCGATCTATTACAGTACAGATCTCCGCGGATTTATCATGGACTCGCTGAGCTATTTGTCCGGGACGATTTCTAGTTACACTGTATTACAATCTCATTTTTAAATTCAAACCCTTACCTTGGTCAAATTATGTTAAACTAAGAGCTAGCTCTCGATCCCGAGCCTCAGTCAGCTTGTCCTTAAATTGTTCTTACTTTTTGGCAAACCTGAACCTCGTTGTTCTTATAAAGTTGTTCTTATTTAAAAAAAACGTGTAAGTGAGCCAAGCGGGCAGCCACGGACGGGACACAAGGTCCCATAAAGGGCGCTGCCCGTTTCAACACTTTCTTTTAATAACTCGCCAGAGGGTAATATGAGCGAAGTCTGTGATTTCAACTGTGCCTCCCTCTCGGCCTGGTTCTCTCATGGACACATTCTTAATACTTACAGAAAAAATTAGAACAATGGCCGTTTTTATACCACAGATATGTCGACATACGTTTTAGTATAAAAACGGACAACACAATAGACGATGTTAACGTCAGACGACATTTAAAAAATTGTAAGACGTCTTCGGCTAAGCGCCTTTGATCGACCAACTTAACAGAAAATAATGAGTCTAATTAAAGAAACCTTAGCCTGCGTTGCAGCCGGTTTGTTTGTCTTCAAAGGGTGGTTATAACCAACGGTTTAGACTGTCTGCGGCGCAGGCTAAGAAATCTGGCCCTTGTAAAAAATCATGTAAGAAGGCTTAATGTTACATGATTCCGTCATGTAATGTGTTTATTAAAATCAACTGATTTTTTCAGTTAATACTTATTATAGAAAAGCGAGAAGTATGTTGGAGGTGGACATTGTCCTAAGGTCTCACAAGCAGGTAGAATACCAAGTAGAATTACCAAACCATTTGAAAGATTTTGATCCATTTTTTCACACAAAGATCTTTATCAGCGAAAACTGATGAGAAAATATTCAGAATTGATAAATAGAGCCTGACCCGTTTTGATATACTTGGATATCGGCCGCTGCTGAACTTGTCGTCAGCTAACACTGGCATTATGTAAAATAGATGGCTAAGTTGACCAATCAAAAAAGGCTTTCACATACCTGTAAAGTAATGCAGTAGATTCTGTAATTACCAAGAATTAATTCACGGACAAAACTGAAATTTCGGGTTTTTAAATATTTTGTCATTAGATACCCATTGGTGAGCTATTAACAAAAATCGCAATCAAAGTTTCCCAAAACTTTTGTTTTTGAGAAATATAGAAAAACGTGAAATGCTGTGTTTGCTTCGCAGACGCAATTAAAATTTGTCCAGATTTGGTTGATATTCAAATCGCTTGGCAAGAAGCGCCGTTTGCCTCATGGAGCTGATATTTTTTATTTCACTAGAACCTTTATCCGAGAACACAAAAATGTAATAATATTGGCAAACTTTCTACGTTTACACTTCCTTTCAAACGCCAAAAGATCCCTACTTTTGGTATTCTGGCAAGCATTTGAAAATGAGGAAAATTTACAACCAAAAATCTGGCATGGTACATCGAAATTTATAACGTTTTAATGCAACTGAAAGTAACTGTAAATAAGAATTTAACACGATCTGGCTAAATATTATATTATATATCATATATTTGCAATACGTTGCACACACGTAAATGAAACCTTGACATCTTTTACACGACTGTGACAGTCGACAGTCATATACTTATTTACAACTAGAGGCTACAGGTAGCCTTCACTCGCGGCCACGTAACAAACGAGATATTTTAGCAAAACAAGTGCACTTGACCGTATATTCCTTAACGAAAATCAACTCAGTAACAAGGTTGGTAATTTTGATTAACAAAATGTGCATGACCCCTCTCCCCGTTAAACCTTATTACTCGCGGCCGCAGGCGAGCGAGTCTTAAATTCGCCCCCTTTTTTTCCTGATTCAGACAGGAAACGCCTGAGCCAATCAGAACGGAAAGCGCTGTCACGTTCAGCCAATCAGAGCG
>JAOBYE010400533.1:0-14294 GCA_025403585.1 Parazoanthus swiftii
AAGCCCATTCACTGTATAAGTGCGTTCCTTTTGCCTTTCTTTTTGAACATCAAAATTTAATCTAAAGTTATGGGCATAAACAAGTGGCTGTGGAAAAATAATTATAATGACACCAAAGAAAGAAACAAATATTCATGCATATATACAATTCTGTTTCACTGCTTATTTCCTTTTTTTAAATTGTTTCTCATATACGTTTTATCTCGTCGTTCAGCCTATAAGCCCACCCGGATATAAGCCCCCCGGCTCCCCCGGTTATAACTGTAAGCTCGCCCAAAACCCCAAAGTTACATAAGCCCAGGGCTTAACGTGGGATTTTACGGTAGTTGATAAAAATCAAAAATTTTGAGAACTTTTCTCAGTAGACATAAATTTGGGAGGAAAAAAGACGGGGGGAGGGGCGAACTGTTAATCTAAGGAATTTTTAGTTTTTTTGGACTTTTTGATAAGTTTAAAAGCCATTTTTTGAAGTTAATATTTAATGGGCGAACGCCAACTCGTATGCTAACGGCGAGGTGCGGCCTTTTCTCACTTACGAACTGTTTTTTTTTTGTTCTTTTCCCCTTTTAAATCTCCTCTCCAATCCCCCTAATTACAACCACAATACGACCCGTTACTTAATTAAAGCCATGTATATCAGATGACCCAAGATCCAAAAGCAAGGCTCGATTGACAGTCACTCCTTCAATTTTTCTTGGTCATACCTGATTACTTTAATATAATTAGTTGTTTGGGGTTCGATATTTCGATGAATTTGCATTATGGTTTGTCAGATCCTCTTTAGTCTCTCGTTGCGTTTCAAAGGTGCCTTTATTCTTTTTAATGGAAAAAAGAACGTCGTTGGATGGCTTATGTGACTCAGGGCACGCGGCGCCCTCAAACATGCATCTAATCAGTTGGCAAAGAATATTGATTATGTATGTTTGTTGGGAAGAAGTTTATCTTTTAGTGGTTCCCCCGTGTCAAACGCATAGCTCTCAAATGACCCACATTTTGGGATCCGACCCGCATTTGAACATCAAAACCCACTGACCCGCCAGGTTAGAAAAACCTAAAATCTTTATTGGAATATCACACCGATATAAACTTCATTGTTTTTACAGTTATGTAAGTAAAATACCGTAATTGCGTTGTTTACCACCAAATTGTCAAACTTGATTGAACAATTTCATTTTAAATAAGTTTTAGAAATTTAACGAGTGCTACGATGCGCCATTAGCCGTCTAATAGGTTCCGGAACATTGCTTAAAGCAAAATAACGTGACGTCCAAGGCATATTCACTTGTCTGTTTTTTTTATTTATATTTGTGTACATGTATTATATAGTCCCTTACATTGTTTTAAGCTTATGTCGTCCCGAAGTGCTTGCTCGCTGTAATGAAGGTGAACGAGCTTCATCCAATTTTCTTGATTTAAATGGTCTCAAGAAGCAGGAAGTGGCGTTTTGGAGCGGTCTAATTTTCAAACTTTTACAGGGCACCATGCTTCGGAAACCGCCTTCGGACCGAGTACAGCATTCGGCTACCTGAGAGATCGACTTGAACAAACTAAAGGTCTGAACTTGTACTTTAAAATGCCATTATAGAATCAATTGTCGACGTCAATGAGTCTACGAGCTACTACAATCAACTACAAAGAAAGTGCTCACGTTATGTTCATGTTGAAGCCAAACGAGCGAATCAAAGCACAGCGGGGAACTGGTACGAGGCGGTGGACACGTGACCTACTTTATAAATAACAACGTGGGTTCACTATTCACTTCGAAGCCATCTCGAGCAGTCCGAAATTAGCCGAGGAAAAACAGGTAAAATCTCTACTTGTTGCTGTTGTATTGTTACCATCTTCTCCACTACGTTAGATTTTTGTATTATTCTGCTTTTACCGTTCTTAGATTCTTCGTTACGTGTCTTTTTTTGCCCTAATCGTTGTTTGTATTTCGATCATGTTCGCCGGTTTACTTATAAGCTGTTGTTTATCATAAGTTGTCTGGAGACTTCAACACAAATTCTTCCGTCTGTGAAGTAAATCAGTATGATGTGTGTTTCCTTCTCTATTTATTAGCTTCATAAGTGGCAAAAGTAAGTGTTCAATCTATGAACGGAGTCTCGGGAAATATATTCAATATGAAATAAATACGAACTTGGACTGAGGTCGCTGTATCTGACCGGCTGCCGACGATGGCTTTTAAAATAGTTCACCGGTATGCTTTGCTGTAGTCATTTATAAAAGTAATCTAGAGCTCTACGTTAAAACGACATTCATGCTATTCTAAAGAAAGCAATAAACAACCACTTAACTCGTTGGTTCATCATCAGTTGAGTTTTCTTGGATCATAACTTGGGATCTTTTCATTTTTTAGTTTCCCGTGACACTTTGTCTCTCGTGATTTTTTTATCACTTTGCCAGCTTCCTTGGTATATTGAGACCGTATCCAACGTAGATTATGAGTTGTTTCATTTCGATATGCGATCACGAGTGTGTAAAAGGAACACCGGAAAAACAAAATTTGTTGCTGTAGAAGTGTTTAGTGGAAATGTTGAAAACTGCCACAGCAGTCCAGACGGAATATCCTAAAATGTTGTAGTTGCGATTTGTTCAAGCTAACTTGGCTTCATCGGTCGTTATTGCACAATAACCAGGTAGTAGCTGTATTCGTCGCTACAATAGCTCCAATAGCACGGAAATTAAATCGTACAGCTGAAGATTATTGCCAGATGCACTGGTTTGAGTTCTTCGGTCTTATCAATCAAAAGCACAATCTCTTTGCACGAAGGCCTGGGGAAAAATTGAAGAAATATCGGTCTTATCCCGGTCAGCCGAAATGAAAGCTGATCTCTGCAAGTTTATAATTTTAGTCCTTGACGTCTATACCGGTCTACTAAGAAATTTTGTTGTTTTCGTAGTTCTAAATATCAAGGGAAGAAAGTTACACGTGTGTTGCTGTTTTTTAGTTTCATTTTCATTTTTTATCGACAACTGACGAGCTCCATGTAGTACTCAGTTTTAACTTCTTTTCTTCGACGTTCAAGCAAACAACTGACTATTAGACGGCAAGTAAATGACGATGTTTCAGGATTTATAAAATTTAAATCCGTAAGTACAGACTGCAGCGTGAACTTTATCGTCAGAGAATTGCAAACAGTTCTAGTTTTGGAAACTGAAAATTTGCCGCAGTTGTCGGTTTATAAAAAAACAGGGTTTGAGTGAGCTTAAGTTATCTTTTGGAATTTTTAAAAACTTAATATGAATTCAGATTTGCAACATTTTCTATCGGTCAAGAATATGAAAAAAGTATCAGTAGAAATATTTAACACTTGGGTAATATTTACTCCAAATATTCTAAGCGTCCTTTTTCTCTTGTAATGTTCAAACCAATTCGACAATCTTTAGTATGTTAGTGTACTTTACTCAAAACGGTTTAAAGCTAACACTGTGTTCTACGTTATCTTGTTACATGTATCGCACTTCCACAGTTTAGTTAATGCTTAAAACAATTAACAAATGAATCGCCGCTTCTTAGGTTCGAAAAACAGAGGAATGTTACGACGAATCAAGCTGCCCGACGTGAATCCTCACATCATCTGTGTCTTGTGTGGAGGATATTTAATTGACGCTACAACTATCGTGGAGTGTTTACACTCGTGTAAGTTGCTCAGAAATCTCAATTCACGTATCCGTGCCCTGTGGCAATGCAGTTTGCGTTTCTTGTCCATAGAATAAATGTTCTCAGCTTCGAGTCTCTTTTTTACAGGCACAAAAGCCAGTAATTTTGACAGTTCGCGAAACCGTCTTTGTGGCGATGTGGTGGCGGATTCGCTGGAACGTGATGAGAACGTACAGAGCGAATTGTAATATTCTCGGAAGATTTGCATATTTAGTATTATATAATTCTAATACTTCAAATGCCAAATGGTTACTTTTGTTGTGGGTACGCGCTCAGTCTACAGCAAGCTACCTTGTTGGAAACGTTCCTTGTATTGCACATATCGTTCTAACGTTGTTTCTTTCGGGGATACTGGACTCGAAAGAAATAGAACTGCCGCCACACGTTTTTGTTCACTTTATATGAGCGAGCAAGGCTGCACAGGGAATAATTTGATGAAGTTTGTCATCCGTAAAATTGTAGTGTTTTATATTCTTGAGATGATTGCGTTGTAGCACACAGACATGTATATATGGTGTGCTTTCTGTGTTGAACTAAGAGACAAACGCAGCATGGGCATAAAATGATAACCGAATTCACAGAACTGCTATAACCACCGCGGCAATGTTAAAGTCGACAGCTGCCTGAAGTAGTTTATCATAGCACCTGACTTTAATTCGACCCCGAGTCAAAAAGTTTTTGTATCATAGGAATAGCATCATTTAATACCTTACAGAGACAACGGAAATCGTCTTTAAGACCTTTCACATGCATCGAAGTTGACATGATATGTAACATAAACGACTGTTATAGCCAAGTGTGATCAGTTGCAACTCTACAACTCTGCATCGTTGTACTATACAGGTACTGTTGTAAATTGTTGTAAATTACTGTTGTCGGTTTGAGAAACTGGCGAAGGAAAGTCGATACGAACTGTCTTCATTTGGCAGCAAGGAAACCAACCCTTGAAATGACTGTCGTTATGAAAACACATCAAGGTGTGTACTTGAGTGTGTATTTTTTTCGTCCGTTTACTCCCTGGTGAGCATGTGTAAGAGTGGATATCGCGTGTATGTGAGGTTATAACAGTTGGTAAGATCTCTGAATGCCAACTGTCCGGCCCGTTCGTAAACCATGAACAGTCTCATTTTTTCCTCCTTCGTTTCTAGCAAGTGATCTCACAGCAAGCGGCAAACCGCAAGAAACAAGTGGCTATTTCTTGCTCACCCTTGAAAAACAACATACATTTTTTGGAACTTTGGACAAGGAAAAACCGCTCTCAGTCTAGCTTTGGAAACACTGATGTTCTTTGGCTCACAAAAACAAACCTCGGACATTTGGCCGTTGATTTAATTTCTCGACCTTTCTCGGGTTTTTGTGATCTGTTAGAAGACATGTAAAATAGGCCAGTATTATATTGCTACCAGCTGTCGCCATGATAACTGAAGTGGTTTTCCTGTATAAAAATAGAAAATAACCATTTTGAAAATCCTTTTGTTTCATATATGGCCGAGGCTTGCTATTCTTAAATTTTATGTAAATCCAACCTCAAGTTATTTTAAATAGTTGTTCTCATTTTTACACCTAAAATAACTGTTCTAGTTGAAAAGTTGGGATTCTGAAAACAGAGATTGAGCCCGAGATTTGTCCCTGACTTGTTCTTAAACTTGGGCAAATTTGATTTTTAGGGTTCTTGCAAAGTTTGTTCCGATAATAGTAAAAGCGTGTAGTGTATGTATATGAGATACAGACTGACTCAGGCGGGCAGACACACTGAGGTGGTGCTTATAGGATACCGGAATGAATTTCATTCCTGTACAACACACATATTTAATTCTACGTGTATATAGAAGGTCTCATTTGGGAATGAAAGTCCCGGCGGTAACTGAAACATCGGCGGATCGAACATATGGGTCAGCTCATCAGTCCAGTCTCTTCAAACCCCCTTTCTAAAGGCCAGTTTACACTAGCAATTTTTGGAGCAATTTTTGATCGCGATTCCCATTGCAGTATTTCTTGCACTCGCGCTGTTACTTCCAATATTACGTGTAAAGCACCTGTAATTTTAGTGATTTTGAGTGCCAGGAAACTTGCGATATTTTGAACAATCTCAAAGTTTGATGTAACTTCGCGGCGAGAAAAATTGCCTTGCAAACCGAGACAAACTGATTGCAGCAAAAATTGCAAGCTCTGCTCATAAGCTTCTCGTAGCTTTGAAACTGGCTGAAGAGTCCATACAGACTCGTAAAGTGCGATCTTGTTCTTGTCTACCTGTTGTAGACGACCCTTTCCTTTCGTCAGAGCAAAACTTGTTCAGACGAAGAGGATAATAATGCAGTCAATCACCGTTGTTGTAACCTTTTTTTAATCTTGCCTCAGTCTGCAGGAGCTGCATCGTAAGTTATCTCCGGACGTCCTACAACTGTCCGGTCTGTGATGTCGAGGTACACAAAACGAGGCCGCTTTTCAACATAAGGTGTGTACTGACATAAAGGCAATTGCAACGGAAGATCTAGCCTGTTTTGCATGTTTTGAAAAGTTTGAAAAATTTTTAGACTATATTTTGTTTCCTTTCGTCATTGTGACATTTCTCTCGCTTCTTACAGACCAGACCGCGTCCTACAAGATATCGTGTACAAGTTGGTACCAGGACTATATTACGGTGAGCTGGACTTTTGATTTATTACAGTCATTAGTATCTTAATTTTCCTAAATGAACTGTGTTTTTTTTAAATAATCACTTTTAATGTTTTTTTTGACATTTTTTGTTATTGTCCTGTCTTTCGCCTTTTCATTCATATCAACACGTCAGCATCGTCAACCTGATATTATAATCGTCGTCGTTGTCATCATCATCATCATCATCATCATCATCATCATCATCACCATCATCATCATCGTCATCGTCATCGTCATCATCATCACCACCATCATCATCACCATCATCATCACCTTCGTCATCATCATCATCATCATCATCATCATTATCATCATCATCATCATCATCATCACCACCATCACCATCATCATCATCATTATCATTATCGTCGTCATCTTCATCATCATCACTGTTTCGGTCATCGCAGTTTTAACATTAAATCATAGATTACAATCGCCATCGCCATGGTCAATTTCGACAGCACGGTCGTCTTTTTTGTCTCTGTTCATCTACATCTGAGCTTTTCATTGTTCCTTTCCGGGATCTTGTTTATATTATTTGCAACTGTTGTTTTTATTCTTGTTATTCTTCATTGTTCTTCTCGTCCCTTTTATCCACATCTCTCCCCAATGTTCCATGTTTGCCATGGTAATTCCTTTTCTACACTGTTGACACTTAAGTTGTATCTTTGTTGCAAAAAATAACAATATTAAAAGAAATCACAATACTTTTTATTCTTATTTCACTTTTTACAGGAAGTATCTAATTTTATCTATATTTTGTTCATGTTGTAGATGAACTCAAGCGCCGTAAAGCGCTGGAAACCGACATCAAGACAGAAACCATCCAACCAAAGGCAGTTAGTGGTCAGTATACGTTCGTTAAAGTCTGTACCACAAGTTACTAGGCACAATTTTTTGCATTTAAACCCACGAGTCAGTCAGTCGCCGGTTAGAACATCACTGAAACAGCTTTCAAACAGTTGAAACTTGAAAATGTCAATGTTTTAACACTGGACGTAAACGCCAACCCAATAAGCCAGTAAGCATCATTACAAAACACACTTAGCTTCAAAATCAACCTTCTCACTTCCAGCAACCCGTACAGACTATGGTAAATTTAATACTGATTAGATTCTGTGGACCCAAAGTTTGGAACTCCATTGACGAGTCATTGAAATCTTTAAACATTGTCTCTTTTAAGCAAAAACTCAAAAACCTTTCTCGATACTAATTTATTTTTGACTTCTTGTGGCGATAAACTTTTACTATGATAGCTTACCTAGCTATTAATCTGTTTTATAATGACTTGCTACTAGTTGCTCAGGTTTGTTTTTATATTTATTATGTTTGTATGTTTCTCCTTTTTTTGTCTGTAGGCTCATTGTTGTTGTATTGTTTTGATACAGGTATAGCACTTAACTATTTTTTACAGAACCAACAATTAAAAAAAGTTTTTCTCCTTTAAAGGCCACACGTCACGAATATCCCTTATGGCTACTACGGGTGGCCTGCAGTCAATTTCTGTCACCGTCCTTTCCTGTATCAGAAAATAATTTGTTAGTACTGAGTGCTAGTAAAGCATGTTGTGAGAACATGCGCAGAAGCACACGTAATCTCCTTGCGTTCGTACAAACGAACCAAGAAATAGACACAAGAATCCCTTGCTTCTATGTACCTCCACCATCTTGTCTGCTCATGAAGGTAAGACCCCAAAGGAACCTGGACCGAGTGTTTTGATTGGTTGATCAAGAAAATCCTTTAAACAATTGTTGAATTTTGAAGCAAGCGCAAGAGCTAGTGCAAGAAAACAGTAAAAGTTTTGATCCTTGCGGTTGCTTCACTTCTTGTTCTTGCGTCCGGAGCATTTGCTCTTAAGCTTGTTTCTGCCCCGTGTTCTTGTGTCGCTCGTGTAAATGAGGCTGTAGACTCGGAAAAGGATCCAGTAGTTCTTGCTGTGTGATTTTTCTGTGCACCGAACACAGTAACAAATGAATTTAACTGAGCAAGTCTGTCCTGTACTCTGCTATCTTCATTTTAGCCGTTTCTTGATTTTGCAACAAATTATTAAAGCCATTAAGCATGTGGTACTTGTGTTCGAAGTTTCATAAACAAGAAACATGCGGCGGCTAAGAAGCTTCAGAATACACCTGTGAAACTCCCAAAACTGCATTTCTTAAATAAAAAGCTGGAACTAAATCCTTTTCCGAGCCAAGTTGCTCTTAAGGTCGGCGCTCATCTCCGGTCTCCGTAGTGCTAAGCTAATGGGGGTCTGTGACTATTCCTTGCCGGGCAGGATACTAGTCCATCGCGGGTTAGCCCTCAGCAAAAGCTGGTAGTCATCCATACAGTTGAGTCGACTGGAGCAAGTCGAATTAAGTGTCTTGCTTAAAGACACAACACAGTGGTCAATAGGGGTTCGATCATTCTACAATTACACAATCATTAAATAATCAATGCAATCTCACATTTAGCTGAAGGTCCAAACATTACTGAAAAGATTTTGAAGGAAAACGTTAACATGGAAGAACCGAGAGAAGAAGCAGAAAAGGAGATGAATGTAACTCGAGGTGAAAAACACGCGCCAGACGTTGAGCAGGCCGAGGAAAATGTCAAGAAAACTAGCGTCAGCGATGGTGTGGACGCGAAAGATAACTCACATGGTTTGTAAAGTTAAAAAATATTTTTTTATAAAAGCCAATACCACGGGAGGTGACAAAGGAAGAATAGGGAACATATCGGAAAACATCAATCAAATTTACAAAGAACAGCTTGCAAAGACAAAGGTTTAAAACCACAAACCTTTTTATCTTGCTTTACTTTGTTGACCGTGAAAGGTCCGGCGTAACTTCCTGGTCGAAAAATCTTACTGGTTGTTTGTTTTAGCTGTAAGAATATGTTTTTACGGCGCCTTTTTAAAAATTTGCCAGCGTTCGTCTCATTTTACAACCTGCGCCTGGGCAGCTGTTATTCCGACATGTCAGCCAAGAAACGTAAATGAAATAGAATGAGGAAAGGAGGGGATAGTCGAGGAACATAGGTTTGTAAATCTGAACCCGTTTTGATATTCAAATATTACTGCGGTATACTCTGTAAGTGAGGTGATGTCTAGGTTTTCGATTTTTTAAAGAGCTTTTTGATGATTTATGGATGAGATTTGATAGTCTTGCCTATTCAGAGTTACACATGGGCCAGTGCTGATTCAGTCTTAGTATAACATGGCAATATTTTTGTACAGTTTGTGAAGACCGAAGTGTTGATCCGCCGAATGGAGACCAGGAACATGCGCAGTGTGAGCAAACTGCACAGCAACAGAACTCGGGTGAGACTGAACAGATGTTTATTGTCAAAACTGCTCCCTTAACCTGACTCGTCAATATTTACTGTTTTTTCCTAGTTCATTGTGTCCAACATTCTTGGACGTATCGGGTTTACGAAATAATAAGAAGGTTCAGGTCAGTTAATTTCCCAAACTAATGGCGAGGCCGAGTGTTTTTGGTGTTCTCTGAGTGAAATTCTTTGAGTGAAATTGAACTCGCAATTATTTAACCAAAAACGGAGTGCCACTCGGGTGACGAAGCATATAAACGATGATGATTGATGATGATGATGATAATAATAATAATAATATAAATAATTAAAAAATAAATAATAACTAACTTTAGTCACAAATACCCCGCAGCCATTGTCTGAACTACGTATAGTTTACAAGCATGAAAATGTTTAAAAGTTTGAGGCAACAAAATAAAACAAAATTGATGTAAAGATCGACAAATATAAAAAGTACAGCTTTACAAGAAAAACCTAACATTAATAATGGTGATGATTGTGATGGAGGATGAGGATGAGGATGAGGATGATGATGGTGATGATAACGATGATTATAGCAATGATAATAATGATGAAGAGAAATCAAAGATGATGATGGGAATAATAAGAAGCAACATTCACCCTAAAAGTGATTTGCATAAGCATCTTCCTCCCTATTAACAACATTTTTTCCAAACCATACTCATGCTAAAAAATGCAAGATATTTAAATATAAATACTAACAAGTTAATTACAAAGTTAATAAGTCACACTAAGATTAAACTAATACTAAAAGCATTAGATAAAAGTAGTAGCAGTCTTAACGAAAATGGTTTTTGACAGACTTCTCTTTGAGGGGGTGAGCTACTCTGCTTTAGATTATGCTACAAAATTGAGGGAATTAGTGCAAAAGGCAAAAACACGTTCAAAACATGGCTGTAGAACTGAAACCAATAAAATGTTATTCAAAGGACGTTACATCTTATCGAACGCAAACCTCTCTTTATTGAATTTCTAGCTTTTTGATTGGTTCCATAACTGATGGTTATCAGCTTAAAACCATCAATCGTGCCTTATCTGGAAAAACAGCCATTTCCAAAGCAAAACAGCTGCTTCTAAAACCACAAGTAAACTTTGAACTCCTTCTTTTATACGCTTACTCCAAACGTCCGTTCGGTAAATGAAAAATAAAGGTGTTGTTTACTTGGGCTTTATACGCCTTTTTTCTCAATCATGCGCCGGGCATTCTGCGACATATTTAAGATTTTATGTTTTACCTTCTTTCGAAAATAATCGGTCTTGTTTCTTTCTTAACACCCAAGGGAAGAGAACATTCAGATTCTGGGGAGCCACCATCTTCAACTAACTCCGAAATCTTCTGAAATAGGCTAAATCACTTCAAATGTTTAAGCGAAACATAGGCCATTATAAATATTGATAAGTTTTAAATTTTTAGCAAATTTCCAAATTGTTGTACGCATTTTTATACAATTTATGCATCACTATAATATTGTAATCTTTTAAACTTGTAATTATTGTAAATGTTTCCATATTCTTATTTTATTCTTATTGTAACTAGCTATGTGTACATATACAGGGCCCCTCTGGACAACAGCCTCGTCGCTGATCGGGCCACCCTGTTTTAAATAAAGGTCACCGTTCCTTTCCATTCCATTCCATATGCCATGTTTACAATACGTGTAGCCTGCCAATTGAAGCGCTGAACTTGCTCTGTGCATGGTTGAGAAAGTGGCTTATAAACCAGTTATTCTCACTTGTTGGATTGAACAACAAGATACACATGACGCGTGTTCGTGGAATAATTGTTAAGTGTTTTCAGGCTTTCATAACATATCTTAAAAGTCATTTAAAGACCGAAAAGGAATGCAAGAGATAATAATATAGGAAACATTTGTCAGTAAAACGGAAATGGCAAGTCGTGAACCAATTCTTGATGATGATGATGATGAAATGGTTTTGTTTAGATTCTTCCTTCTAGCATTCAATTTTTTGTTTTGTTTCTGTTTATCTTAATTTGAATATCAAAACATAAAAAAGAGATTATTACGTTATTTCTTTAGCTTTGTAATCCAGATCGTGTTCTATTTACAGCTATACAACTTGTAACGTGAAGCAATTTTTTCAAACTGACCAAAAAAAAGAAGGATTAAAAATAAAAATGTTATTTAGTTTCAGAGGAGACATCTACAGATCAAGACAAGCCAACAGACGACGAGATATCTGTGAAAGTAGGATGTGAAGAGAGCAACGAGAAAGTGGTCAAAGACGACACGCACAACATGAGTGAAGAAGACGCAATAAAGAAGGAGAACGGAACAAAAGAGGAACAAAACGAGCCAGACAAAGAAGACGAGGAGGATGAACACAACAAGAAAGAGGGAATTAAAACAGAGGACGAACGAACCAAGACGGAACAGGATATAAAGGATAAGAATGGCATCGAGATCGAAGACCCTGTGTGTATCACACTGGAGTTTTACAGGTCGGTGAACTATAAACGGTGGGATTTGTAATGCGCAACGCTTTAGAACATGATAATTTGAGGTTTTATAGTTTTTGAGAAAACAAGCATTGTAACCAATCCAAAGCCAAGTTTTTTTAAGACTTCAAGCGTTGCGCAGGTAGCAGGGAGAACTGTGTCAGTGTTTTTTGTAAACTGTATTTTATCGTATGGAGGGTTATAGTTCATCAGTTGAACGACTGGTAATTGTCGCCCTTCTAAAATTGTTAATATAAGAACTGGAAACAGCGAAAATAGCACAGTAGGGCGCTGTTGCGTAACCTAAAGGCCTAGAGGAAATACTCTAAAATCCTCTTTTTCTTCTTCTTGTTGTTGTTATAATTGTTATAATTATTATTATTATTTAGTATCTCAATACTAAATTCTGAAATTCTCATTACTCATTTAGTCTTAGAATTAATTCGACATAAAAATTTCAACTTTCAGTGATAATTAATTGTGCCATTTTGTATCAATTTATGGACTCATTTTGATGATACCGATTCTGAAAGCCAAAAAATAGCTTTACTGTTATGGGAAGCAAAAGGAAAGGAGGGAATCTAGTTTTGTTATGTATGTTCGGCATCATTATTTTGTGGTTCTTTTTGTACTTTACAGAGTGGGACGAGCGAAGCATCAAAAAGCGGTAGGTGCAAGACTTTTAATTCCTTCTGCTTCTTTTCTATATGGCGATTAATATTATTAATGGGAGTTGTTTTTCAGGTTGTGTATTCTTAACATTAAGGCTCTAACTCTTAGGTTTTCCCCACTCGTTACCTGCGCTGTCCTTCGGCTGTCACTGTCAGTGTCTTGAGGAAATTCCTCATTGTAAAGTTTGGGATCCCCCCAACACACCGGGTAAGTCGCATTTGTATGAAGAAGTATCGTACCATTTACCAGACTAATAAGGCAGAATGTACACCCTTTTCCAGAAAATACATACCCGTATATACATACATACATACATACATACATACATACATACATACATACATACATACAATACATACATTCATGCATACATACGTACATGCATACATACATACATACACACATACGTTAAAACATACATACATACATACATACATGCATACGTCCATGCATACATACATACATACACACACATACGTTAAAACATACATACATACATACATACATGCATACATACGTAAATACATACATAGATACATACATACGTAAAAACGTACATACATACATACATACATACATACATACATACATACATACATACATATATATACCAGGTACATTTTATTTTTTTAGTTAATATTCTTTATTTGTTATTCTATTTAGTATATATTAAGTATTTAACTTGATACAAACTGGTGACAAGAAACAAAACAGAAACCATAACAGGCAGTCTGAGAGATGAAAAATAAAATCCTGAAAATTTCAGAAATCATATTATGTACCAGCAAAAAAAAAATGACAAATAAATTGAGAAAAAGCAGTATTGTTTAATCATGGGGAGTACCCCCGGGCCTAGACTGCGAGTAGTCCCCTCTTTACCACCGGAAGATCGTCGAGATCACGAGTTCGAGAAGCTAAGATGGCGGATGAGAGAGCGCGCGGGACAAAAAAGCGCGTTCTCTCATCCGCCATCTTGGCTTCTTTGACGATCTTCCGGAGGAAAAAAGGTAACTTCTCTCGTGGCAGCTGCTCTTAGTTTATGTAGTATGTTCAGTTTAAAGTAAAGTTGTTCTTATTATTAATGTAGGCCGAACTAATCCGCTGCGACGAAATTCTTGAAGACCATCTCACAATGAAAGAACTTGTTCGAATTTACGGACTTTATGCTAAGGTAAGGCTCAGTTTTCCCTGAAGTTGCTCATTTCGAAACTCCTTGTCCACCCCAGGTTCAATTTGACAGTACAGTTATGTGTTCATGATTTGTTTGTTTAAGGCCACCCTTGACTGAGTGAGTCAAAGACTAGTCCAACGTGTTTCTTTGTAGTTACAACAAATTGACTTTTCAGTCCAAGAAAGCACTTTGGCTCACCTTTTTGGGGCAACTAATCCTATGTGGATAGACTAATGAATTATGGTATTGTATTGTATTGTATTGTATTATATTTTATTATACGACATGGCAATTTAGAGTGCAAATATGCATCAAAACGAGTGCAAATATGAGACCGTACT